>JANHGB010042202.1:21582-33109 GCA_026283785.1 Coracopsis vasa
GAACAGGCTGCCCAGGGCAGTGCTGGAGTCACCATCCCTGCAAGTGTTCACACACCGTGGAAACAAGGCCCTCAGTGCCATGGGTTAGTGCTGGAGGAACAGTTGGACTTGATCTTAAAGATCTTTTCCAACCTGGTTACCTCTATGATTCTATGGCAGTACATAGCCCACATCCCCAACACATTAATCATGCAGAGACACCATTCCTGGCTATAGGATGCCAATGTCTCTTCCCAGATGGCTGCCTGGAGTTTCCCCTCTATTTGCTTTGAGGTTGCACTGTGCAGTCAAGGTGACAACAGAAGAAGGGCTTATCACTGAGTGCAGAGAGGACACGGTGTTGCTGTGGGGAAGAAAGCAATGCCTAAGCTTGCAGTTCGTTTGCTTCAGCTCTGCCTTCTAAGTGTTTCTGAAGCCAGGCATCTGGAGCGTGATGTAATCTGAAGATTGATCAGCAGCAGCACACGTACAGCTGTGCACATCTGGCCTACAGGTGTTTCAGCTGCTATTTGTCAGTGACTGTATCGAACATTGAAAAGCACCCCGAGTTCATATGGCAATCGGCCCTGTCCTGTGGATTGCTCACAGAAGCCCATGAAACGCCATTGATTTTGTGCAAACTGCCTCTTCTTTTTAGTGGGTGGCTCCATTTTTTGCTTTATTCTAGTTTTCTTTAAGTACCAAGTTTAAGCCAGAGGTGCTTTTAAAGCAGGGGGTTTATTGTTGTTATTAATTCCACTGGCATTCATCCATGCTGTGGAGTCAGCCGTAACTATCACCCACTTACTGATTTAGGAGTCAGTGTTATTGCAGTGTTTGTGCTGCACTGACAAACAAAAGCTAAGGCTATTCCTTCTTGTGCTCAGCTGTGTACAGATACAGCAATTCTTGCTCCCAAAGTACCTAATCTAAACAGAGCAGGGGCAGGTAAAGTGGGGAAATGGGCAGGAAAGGTCTTTTCCATGGGGTAGGACCTGCAGCGCCAAGTCCCAAAGCCAGAGAACGATGCTTGTCGCTTCCCACAGGGATGCTGCCACTCATGAGGCTTGCAAACTGCAGCTGCATACTTGCTGCACACGGGAAAAACAAGGAGAACAGGGAAGCTGCTGGCTGAGCAGGGCAGGCTAAAAGAATTCCCTTGGGAAAAAAAATGAAGCTGCAGCTATATCTTTATTTAGAGAAGGTGTTTTCCCTAGGATTTGTATTGTTTGGGCAGGAACGCAGAGGGGAGGAGGACTCTCTGCTATTCTAAAACGGGATGGAGGAGGCAGAAGGGTATTTTTACAGCCCATTTCATATCTCGGTTGTGTTTATCCCTGTAGAGACAGACAGGGACCAGAGACACGTTTCACACTGAGTGCCAGCATCATCAGAGCATGCCGCACATCAAGCTGTGCAGTGCCAGCTGCCTTAAGCCACTGTCTTCACCTATTCCCAGGAGGAAGAAGAATCATGTTCCTATTGATCTTTTCATCCCAGATAGTCTCAAACAGCCTACAAGAACAGGTTTGCCTTAAACAAATACATTATACTTCCCAAACTGCTTAGCACAGGTACACAGTCAGTCATTGCAGCCCAGCCAATGGCATAAGTCATTAGGCTATAACACATCATGCAACTGTCTCCTAAAATACACTAAGATGTACACAAGAAATACACGAGATGTAATTGTGCAGAGTGAGGTTTGCACATGGGCTTTGGTGTGAGCATCTCAGTAGAAGTGTATGGCACATCCATAATAACTTGGCCCTCCTTACCTGATGCCTACCTATAATATTTCTATTTCTTTGGCACTGCTTTGATGTGTGCATTTCAGGCAGGGAGAACCAAGTGCCTGCCTGGAATTGCTTGTGTTCTGGCAGCTGGAATTCGTGTTGATTTGAGAAGCCTATAGGATGGGGTACTCATGAGGCAAAGGAAGACATGAAATGACTGCCCTCATCTTTGGTGTAAGCCTTGAGAGCTTCAGAGCTACTTTTTAAGACGCACGTCGGCATCTGTGCAGCCTCTATTCCCAATGCTGTACGTTTCATTTGAGCTCTCCAACAAGAATATCTCATCCCCTACCTTTTTCCTTCTGCTTGCTCCTTTTTTCTGCACCTTATTGTACAAAGCCAAACTTGTGTGTGAGTGCCCCTGGAGAGGGGAGATGAACCCAAGGAAACAGCAATGGGCTTTCTTTGCTGCTCCATTAGCCAGGAGGGCTGGTGGTACCCACCTCCTCCTGTCCCTCTTTGCCCACAGCCTTGGCTTTCATGGTCAGGAGATGCTGGTGATGTCCCCAAGCGCTTGTCCCTCTGTGCCACCCACCAGGCAGCTGGGCAGAGCTGAGGACAGAGCTTACATGGTCCTTTCAAACGTCAAAGCAGCCCTGTTTTTCCCTGCTCCAACTGCTCATTAGCAGCTTCCTCCTTGCGGCGACTTCTAAATGAGCTTCCAGTGATGTGCTGCCAAGACTTTATAAGGGGCTCCCACAAACCTACCTCCTCCTCCTCCAGCTGCAAAGAGCCCCAGTGCCCTGCAGAGGCTGATGCTCAGGCTATGGAGGAGTGCAGGGCTGGGGGAAATGTTCCTTTGAGGGGGCTCCTTTCTCTTTAAAGCTCTTTATTTTGTTGGCTTCGTTTTCTGGTGAGGGAGGGACACCTCGGAGTCAATATTATTAACAACAGCCCCGAGATTGCTGCGGAGAGGCAGGACATAACACAGGAACTCTGGGTGTCCCAGCTTCATTGCAGAGCTCTCGCTTCTCCTCCCTACCCTGAGGCTGATTTTATCTGGGCTAGGGCAATGAGCCACAGGACAGAATCATGCCAAAGAAGTGTGTTTCGAGACCCCAAAGGGCAAGTTTTTCCATGGGAAGTTGGTGAGCCTGCAAGTTTCTGAGTGTGATGGAGGCCACCTTGGCTTTCTTGGCATAGCAAAAGCTATGCTGGTTTGCTTTGAACAGAGCTGATTTCCCAGCAGGGCTCTGAGCTTGCAGGTCCAGGATGGGGCTGCATCAATCCTTCAGCTTCTCTCTTTCTTCATCCCAAGTGGAAAGGAACTGAAGCCCCAAAGAAAATCCAACAACTCTGTCATGAGGAACTAAGGAGGAATTGAGATCAGAGCACTCAGAGGTGTTAAAGTGGTTTGTGGGGGTTTCAGCCTCCTCTCGTACCGAAGACACCTTTTGATTCCAGACAGTTTAGCCTTGCAGAGCATGCCTGGAGCTGGAAGAATGTGAAAGCTCACTTTGCACCTTCAGAAACAAAAGGGTCGAAAGAAGATAGATACCAAAATACTGAAGAAAACACCAAGGGCTTTCCCTTTGGTTTCTTCTTTTGGCATTGTCCCTTTAGGATGGCTCTTCCCGGACAGTGAGGTGTGACCAAGCCATTGACATGTCTTGGAAAAGAGGGAGAAGAAAAGGCTTAAATCTCTGTTTTCCTATACCCCATCCCCATCAAACAGCTAGTTACACTCCCCATAATGAGCCAGGGGACACAGGGAGGATGTTTTCCCTCCAGCCAGCCACAGGCAGATAAATCCTCGGAGGTCTGAAAAGCCTGGGGTAAATTAGATTAGAGGCTTTCCTCTGGACGAGGGGTACATTTGGTGATAGCTGCTGGGGTGTGTGTGTGTGTGCGCAGCTCAGGAATGAACAACTGGGAAGGATGTGTTTTTAAATGGTTTCCCAGCTGTAAGATGCACATAATTGTGGCTTTCCTTCATCTGGGACACTTCAAGAGCAGATGGTTGATAAGGGTTCATACCAGCAGAGGCAGAGAAAACACAAGCCAGGGTATCTGGTTTCAGTCTGTCCGTACCCACAGCATTAGATCTGATTTGGGCCTTCTCTCCCCCCCACTGCATGTACACAATTATCTGAATTCCTTTCTCCGCTGTTTCCTTCCCTCTGAAGCCTTGCAGACCGGCCTGCCTGCCTGCCTTTTCCATTGCTTGAGGGATAGCTGTGGATTCGAGCTGTCTCCTTTCCAGGTCTGTGCCACAGCCACAAGGACCAGCACTCCCCTTAGGGCAGAAAGCAACCATGAGGATGGGAAGTTGTTCCCCATCCCCATCTTTTTAGCCTTTCTTGGTGAGAAAAGCCCTAAAACTCGAGGGATTTCTGCTATTTTAAGGTGCCATTCCTTCGTGCCTCAGTTTCCCCTTACCTCTGCTGCTTGCTTTGGTCATGTTCAGAAAATGGTCCTAAAAAGTTGCATTTTTGCACCATCCACGTCAGAAAAATGTTTTAAATCTCAGCTATACACCACTGTCTATCTTGGCTCTTGGGACAACTCCCAAAGACAGTTTGGGATTACCCCTTTGATAGAGATCCAGCCGACACCTGCAGCAAGTGTAGCTTTATGTACGCTATACACAGAGCAGCATCTCCCTTCTTCCTTTAACTTTGCCATAAAAACATTTGGGGATATATTAAATGAGGCATAAACACGGACAAGTGTGCAGATGCAGCTTTCCCATTCTTAAACAGAACAGATATGCACAGTCTGTGCTTGGATGTACCTTAACTTCAGCTTGCTGCTTGGCACCAGGGACAGCTTAGGAGGCAGGTAAGAGGCATCCCACCTCCCATCCCACCTTTGCTAAAGTTTGGCCAGGCACTCTGCTCTACCTAATCTAGGTAGCAAATACCTGCTTTGCCTGTGCATGTCCCAACCTGATGGTCATGAGCCCACCATCTCACCTCCACCCTAGCAAATCCCTGCTGCTTCACAGGGGCTCCATGTTTTTAATGGCACTGTGATAAAAGCCAAGGCAAAAGAACTCACCCATGCTTCCTGCCTTAGGTCTGCTTCATATGGCTCACAGAAACACTCAGCCCGTGCATAGTTGGAAGGCGATTTTGGGAGGCTCAGAACTAGGTCAAAACAAGCTTAATTTCCTCCAGGCCCAGGTGGGATGCTGCTTTACAAGCCGGGTGATCTGCATGCTGCCTTTCAGCTTTCCACCCATTGCTGTCCAAGCCTCCAACACGCAGTCAAGGCAAAGCCTTCAGTGTTTTTGGAGCGTGGCTGTTTTCCACTCTCCCTGTGCTCCAAAACAGCTGGACCATTTTTGCCCCAGCTCCAGAAAACAGAAACAATGGCAAGGAAGAGGAATCACCGTTGGGCATGGAAAATTTTCAGCCCAAGCAGCATCGGTTTCAGGAGGTTTTGAGCAGATAAAAAACCACGGGATGCTGGAGGGCAAAGCACACAGACGTGGCTGTGGATATTGCCATTGATACTTGCCATATGCTTTCTTAAAGCTGTTATTCCCAAGACAGCTGGGAATGATGGTCCTCGGTTCACCAGGCTCAGGAATGAGCAAGGTTCAGGGTTGAATTGGGAGCGTTTGGCAGTAAGTTCCTCAGGTAGGGACCCTGCCCATGATGATGACAATGAGATTAGGGGATTTCTGTGTCCTTAGCAAGATCCTCCAGGCTATCTCAGATGTCTGCACTTCAAGCTGCCACATAGGTCTTGATGACAGTCCCCTTGTTGGCAAACATGGGATTGAGCTGGGTCACAGAGGCAGGGAAAGAGGAGCACAGGATGCTTGCAAGAACCCAGGTCACCAGGAGTCCTGATGACAGAGCTCTCATGGCCAGAAGTGATCCAAATTCAGACTTTCTGCCCCAAGAGTCAAGATGCTGAGATTTATCCTCCCTTCCAACTCAGCATTTCCTAATCTTAAAAGGAACAACCCCATTTCTGGAGCCGCTTGCTTTGGCATTTCACAAACCCCCTTGCTGGCACTTCACACCAGCCCGTGCTGACCTTTTCTCTCCCAAGGCACGGGGGCCAACACGTGAGCCCCTAAGTCACGTTTCGCATTGTTCGCTGTTGTTTTTCCCCATCCCCGTGCCCACGGGGCAGGACACATGCGGCGCTTGGTGCGGCGGGCGGGCGTACCGGGGCTATGACATAATGCAATAACCAAACTAGCTGCATATTGGTTTATTTGGAAGAGAAATATTAAGGGCAGCTGCTACTTAGCGCCGACTGAAGCCTTTTATTGAGTTTCTAAAGCGCGAGCGTCCCATTTTGTGTCGTAACCCAGCGTTGCTTCAACCCGGTGGTTGGACTAGTGAAGGAAAACTCACCCATGGCATGTTTTCCTCCTCTTGGAGGGTCTCCAGCCCTGAAGGTACTCACTTGGGTAACAACAGGAGAGGTCATTGCTTGATGTTTGCTCTGCCCCATCTCCAATCAGATCCAACTCAACAGCGGGCTTCTCCTTCCCCATTCACCCTGTAACATGCCTGTAACCAGCTTATGGTGCAGCACCATAAAGCCAGCATGGGTAAGGACCCATGATAGCCTGAATAGGCTTTTGCTGTATGTTTCACTATATTAATCCTTTCTGGTATTGTTATTTTGGAAAGGATAAGTTTTGGGATGGTGGTGATGGAGATCTCCAGCTGAGTTTGTTCAGTGCTTTCCCATGGGCTGGTTTAACACTTGTTTCCTCAGTGCATGTCTGTTTCCTAGGGAGGAAGATGTCAGAGCTTTCTTGTCACCCATGCCCAGCAACGCTGCCTGCTCTGCTTGCATCCTACCTCCTGACACCAGCCTGGCTCACAGCAGTGCTGCTCCCCAACCCTAACCTCCACAGCCTGCAAGTTAACATCCCATTAAAATGAATGTTGTGGGGGTGCTTTAAACAGGCAGAGCAGGGTGGGAGACTTCAAAGGGGGCAAAACACGATGTCAGGGATGGTGTGGCTGTGGGGACAACACAGGATGGTGGAGAAGCTGGCTGGGACCACTGAGGCAGCCATACAAGGGGTGGGTGAAGAACGTGCCCATTGGAGTCACTTAGAAGAGATTTGTTATCGCAATTCAGACTCCTTTCAGCAGTGATGCTCGGTTAGAAACCGCATCCACTCCAGCGATGCTGGAAGGCAGCAGCATCAGCCTCAGGCAGCGTGCCCTGCACTGACCCACTGAGCAAGGCCAGGGTCTCGGCTTTGACCTGTGCTGGTTTTTACTTCCCCAAGTTGAAGGGGGGAGGAAGCAGCCTATAAACTTGTCGGTGACTGCTGAAATCAGTCCCAGCTGGTGAGTGCTGCACCGCTCACATCCCGTGTCCGCTACTCACTACCTGACCCCATTCCCAGCCCCCAAACACGAGGCAAGAAGTTGGGCCAGCACATTCCTGGTAGGGATTTTGGATGGACAAAACCCACGTGGGCAGAGAGAGGCTGGGACCCGGTGGAGGAACCATTTTCTTGCAGTAAAATAAGTTGAAAAAGCATCCTTTAAAAGAAACAACCAACAAAACACCACCACCAAACAAACAAACCCAAGCCGTTCAACTGCACTTCCTATTGCATTGGCACTCTGAGTTACGTTATGGAAGTTATATCAATCCCTTTGTAACAAAACCCACCCTAATCCTATATAAGCAAAGGCCTCGGGGTCCTGTTTCGAAACCCCTGGCTGTGCTATTGCTGCCACCTTCCATCAAACCAGCAGCTCTCAGCTCTCATGGTTTCCATGCTGTGTTCTTGGGCTGGGGAATGCTCCAAATGCAGAGAAAGAAAACAGAGCAGCAAGCCCTCAACTCATCGTGCAAAGGAAACAGCACTGGGTCTGTGATAAAGTAATGCATGACAACTACATTCTGTGTTCCGAGCTACAGGGTAAGAGAAATGCTTGAGGACTATGCTCAGCAGAGAGTTTCACCGTCTACCAGCTCTCAGTCCCGATGCTATAATCATGCTTTGCTATAATGCAGTGTTGTGCCTTTCAGCTATAACTTGGAGAATCACAAGGTGCCTTATTGGCACCAGCTGATTAAATCCCCCATGCCCTGTAAGAGAGGAAGGGATGCACTGCCATTTCCCAACCGGGGAAACTGAGGCACGTGCAAAGGCAGCAGTAACATAGCAAGCCTGTATGTGGTTAAAACTAAGCTCTGTGTTGTCTTGCTGTGCTACCACACCAACTTAGTGCCAGGAAGGCATTCCCTGTGAAGTCTGCTATGTGCTTTCCTGCTCTGATTAAGTTTGTACCTCATCATTTGCTGCCATAGGAAGTGTGCAGCCATTCCTGCAGGAGCACGTTAGGAAGCCTCCATGGGTCCTAGTCATGGAAGCAGAGCAGAGAAGCGCCATAGGAGTAGCTGCCAACTGAGTGCTTTGACAGGCTTTGATGAGCTCCCTGCTGAGCTCCTCTGGGATTAAAGGATCATAAACATAAAGCATGAACTTGGGAGGGTCCATTAAAAATCATTATGGAAAAGCTCTCTATGATTTAAGGGGGGAAAGGAGCCTGAAGGGCCCCGTTGCCTCATTTTATAGCTCCTGAAGGAAAGCAGGCCTGTGCTTCCCCTTTTGGTGCATGATGAGTTGGGGGATCAGAACCAGCCCTTCTGGGGGCACGGGCACAAGGCACTGGGTTTACTGGAGCAGTTCAAGATGGGATCTCCACAAACAAAGGGCAGGAGGAAGCAGTTTGGCTGCAGTGGTGTGCCAGCACTGGCTAGGAGAGGGGGAAAGACCAGGTTTTGGGGGATATTATCCCTCTTTCCCAGCCAGGAGTTGATCCTCCTTCCCCCTGCAAGACTCAAACCACTACAAGCAAGGACCAGGTTCCTGACATGAGGATTACAAGCCAGATTCAGTGTATGATTTCTCCAATACACATAGCATTCTTAAGCTATGTCCCCCAACCTTACTAAGCTCCATGTGGGATGCTAGCAGGTTTTTAGCACAGTACTCCTCTATCTGAGTGACATGGAAGGGGGGGATAACTGAGGCCACATCTATCCACAATGACACCTCATTCTGGTGACCTGTGTGGGATGAAAAAGGATGGGTTAAGCCCTGGGAACACATAAGGGACCTGGCAGAGCTATGCAAGAGCCATGGGGCACAGCCACAGTGCTGTCCACAGGGCAGACCTAGACTCATTCACCTCAGAGTAACAGGGAAGACATCAGCATTGAGCTGCTGTGAAATTCCCTGTTTTTTCCAGTCAGACAGAGCCAAAAGAGCTGCTGGAAACCAGAAAGAACCAGTGGGAACGGGATCCTGTGCTGCAGCAGCCGCAGCAGCCGGAGCAGGGTGTCTCACCCGGGGTTAAATCCATCAGCTTATGAATCACCAGCTCTGCTCCAAGAGCGGCTTTGTGCTGACCTCTCCAGTCCTGAGTGGGATTTAAAACACCAGTGCAAACAGATCAGCTCAGGATTGCCTCCTACCTGTTTCCACCTTGCGTTACATGGCAGCCAGGTTCAGTGAAGAGCAGGGTACGGTGATACCTCATGTAGCTGGTAGCAAGCATCCTCCATCTCTTCTTCTGCTTGCTGGAGAAAACAATGTTAAAAGGCCATCAGAAAATCTCTCCATGGTATCTTCCTTCCCCCCTGTATTTCATTTTCCTTTCCTGAGTCCATCCCCGGTGCCAGCATTAGGAAAGGACCAACCAGTCATCTGTCAGATGTGCACATACATAAACCACTGCTGCTCGCACATACCAAGTAGTTAAGCTTCCCTAAGTGATCCTGGGCAGGCTGTCAAGTCCTTAGCTTGTCTGCAGAATGTGGTTGTAATTAGATAATTAATAACTTTGAGAAGGGAAGGAAAGGAAAGGAAATAAGCTAAATGGGAGCTTTCCTTAGTGGGAGGAAATAATTATATCTGCTTTTTGATATATGAGATGAGGTGGCTTTCTGAAGGCAGAAACAGCATCTCGCCCGCAAAGCCATCCCTACCCCAAGTTAGATGGGGTCTCCCATGGGCACTGCTGGGTCATAGAGTTTGTCCCACCATCCCACAGCCGAGCAGCAGCAGGTTGCTGCGGATCAGAGCAAGCCCTGCAGATAGCAGGGCTCCCAACATGCTGCTGCATCTTGTCACATCCCAATAAATGAGGCAGAAGAGAGGCGATACGGTTGAGTCACCAGGAATCACGTGGAGAGCTGGAGTTTAACACAACATCCCTTGGGGTCGGAGATGCTGCTGTCAGCAGATGGCCTCTGTGATGGATGCTTTGCTCCTGCCTATGGATTTACCATTCCACGCTCTGAACTTTGGTTGTACATCCAAAATCCAAATGAATTGTAAAGTTTAGGTTGATTTTTCTGTGGCTGGTGGTGGTTTTGGATGTGCTTAGGTATTGCATAAATGCATTACCCAGGGATGGAAAGAAAACAGATTCATTTCCCACAGAGCTTCCCTGATGTTGGGCTGGAGTCACTGTAGGTGAAGGTCCTAAAGCCCAGCTCAGACACCCGAGCATCCAATCTCCCCTTTTCCCTTGCTCAAGGTAGTGTGAGGCTGCTCCTGATACCTTGGATCTCACCCAGCCGCTGGATTAGCTGTCTGCTTCCACACTGGTGGGACCAGGGGCAAGTTTCAACACGTGGTTACTGGTGACCATGAACCACAGCCATAATCTGTAGGGGAAAACAACTTTAAGACAGCATACCTGGGAAAGATGTCCTGTATTCTGTGTATTTACTTCTGTTCTCTTCCTTTTTTGTCTCTTCTCTCCAGACTGTCCAACGTCTGAGACTGAAGTGGAATTGGGATGTATCCAAGTTTGTAGCTTCTGAAACCTTAACAACCTCAAGGAAACTGGTCCAAAAGACCCCTCTTGACCTCCCTCGCTCTGAACTCTTGCGGAGCACTTAGACTGAGCAGAAAACAGCACCAAAGCTGATGGTCTGAAACCTTGCAGCATCTCTCCCTAAAGCGACTGACCAAAGAGAAGAGACAAACGACATTCCTGGTTGGCCGTTGTTGTGTCTGTGTCTCTGTGTGTGTGTTTGGTTTTAGTTCTTTGTTCTTCTCAAAAGCCTTAATTCAGGAATACATTTATGAGGAATGGTTGGGTCCAGGTTTTACTCCCCTGGCCCTGCAGTCTTTTCTGGGTTTGTTTGCTGTCTGTGTGTTTGAATCCAACGCCTGATCTCTTGTACAGTAATGGCAAAACTGGACCAAGGCTCTCACTAAGTAAAAACAACAAAAAAAAGAGAAGAGAAAACCCCATTGTGTCCCCAGCTCCCTGCATGATTTGTTTCAAGTACAGCCTGGATTACAGACTGCCCTCCATGCTCTACTGCCTCTTCCTTATTGCTCCATGATTTGCTACCGCTCGCCCCCCTTCATCCCCTTCTCGTTTCAGTGTATATGTTGCTTATTTGTTTTATTTATTGAGATATTTTTAACGAGCTAAGAGACTGCAATGATGCTGTGTATACTGCTTCTCTTGCCAATAAAAATAAAGATGTCATGCAGCTACTGAGGGTATGAGATTTACATCCTTGACTGCACCGCTCTGAGCAGGAGCTGAACCGCTTCCTTGCACCTCACCATGGTCTGACATGCACTGATTCGGCTACAAGCTGTTTCCCAGGTGAAGGAGGGCAAAAGGGGTGAGTGTCACTTGACCAGGCTGATGTCTGCCTGTGTGTACCTGGAGTAGTTGGTTGTTTGGGTGATTCAGCCTGGAGAAGAGAAGGCTCCTGAAGGGGAGAACTTAGAGCAGCTCCAGTGCCTAAAGGGGCTACAGGAAACCTGGAGGGGGGCT
>JANHGB010042205.1:0-19492 GCA_026283785.1 Coracopsis vasa
CTCTGCTTCCTCCCGGCTTCCCCTCCTCCCTGGCAGAGCATGAGACTCAGAAAGTCCTTGGTCAGAGTAAATATTACTTAGCAGCAACTGAAAACATCGGTGTTATCAGTGTTGTGCCCAGGCTGAAAGTCAAAAAGACAGCACTGCACCAGCTACTAAGAAGAAGAAAAATGACTACTACTGCTGAACCCAGGACAGGGGTAAATGCTCAGGTTCACAGCTGTGCAGAAAGAAGAAAATCCTGGTAACGTTGATGGTATTATTATTGTAACATACACTTTCTAAAACCACCTTAGCATCCCTTCTGTCTCAAAAGGGAGCGGGAGTTAAATGCAGGATAATAAAAGCTTAGCTTTCTCCTGTTGGAGCAAATGTCTGAGCTGCCACTGATTTCAAGGAAGTAGAATGGGGGCTAATGGGATAAAGATTATTAGAGTTCATTTTAGAGAGCTGCTTGGCAGCTGTGGGCCACCTGAAATCCTTGTCTACTTTAATACAAGTTGTATAGTCTTAGTGCAACTGTGTGCTTGAGTGTTGCACCTGGAGCAACTGTTTGTCCCAATTAGAAAGATGCTTAGCTAATGTAAATCTGCTGAGGTCTTGAGTTAACATTATGCATTGGCAGGTCTTAGCGAAATTTCCTTAACTGAAGCATTTTGTCTCCACTGAGCAGAATTAATGTCTCTGTTAAGCAGTAGTTATTGCCATTAAGTATTGCTGGCTTAAATCAGTTGCTTGTGGAATCTTATAGGTAAACATGCTTCCTTGGGGAAGCGTGTCCCAGTTAAGTGGATTACAGAGCAAATTATATCCGGTCTAATGCAGCAGTGAACCTGAAGCAGCTTCTGCTGATGCATATACATGGTTTTAGCACCATGTCTTCTGAGCTCAGAAGGCATGAGCTGCACTGATATGGTGGAGAAAGGTGTCAGCAGTTGCAAAACAATCACACAAGTAAATGTTGGTACATGGATGGTTAAAATAAATCATGATGCACCTCTTGGATTTTGTGTAATCTGAGGTCAGGCCCTGTTCTGATCGTAAATTTTGACATTACAGAATCGAGGGGTTTGCTGTTACTGAGTCTTGAAAAATGCATCTGTTAAAAGCTAAGGCAAAACCAATTTCCACATATATCCAGTAAGGCATCGGAGTCAGGAAGTCTTCAGATTTTTGCTTTCAGCCTGGGTGTAAAACTGAGCTCTTTGACTCAAACATCACCACTTCTTTAATGAGAATTATTTGCTTTTCTGTCCTGGCCAAAGCTGCAACTTTAGCACCTCCCTATCTCAGTGCTGCTCTGCCATCGTTCTCCATTTTGTGCAGAACCCTTCTCTGCCATGCTCTGAACTCTTACGTGTTGTGGCTGAACAGCTACTATGTCTCTCAGAAGGTGGAAAAGGTTGTATTCGGTGATGTTGAAGCATTACAGCAATTTTAAAATGCCTTAGAATCCACCAGAGTAGAGGGGGTTATAGAAATAGAAATTATCCTTTTTTTTGACTCAGTGTCTGTGTTAGATTGAGCAGAATGTACTGTTCAAAGCTTCTAGAGTTCAGTAGTGTGTGCCTGAGTTCTAAGGGCTCAAGAGTCAGTGTCCTTGAGTGCCCACAGGAGTGCTCCGTTCAAACTTCACCTCCTTCCTTCCTTCCTTTACTAACATATTTTTGGGTGAAAGGAGGGAATGGCAAGTTCCTTAAAACACTCACTGTCTCATGGCTTTACTTTAACTTTGCTTCTGACCATGGAGGGAAATTATTCTTGAACCTTTGAAAGAAACATCCAAGCTCCTGCTATGGGAAAACGTAAGGGAGATGTGGGTGTGTTGTGAGGGAAGAAACTGCCCAAATTTCTTGTCTTGGAATCCCAAGTGACGGGAATGAGGTTGTAAAGTGTGAGGGGGGAGGATGGTGACTGTGCAGGTTTACAGATCTTCTGTGGAAAGGGTGCATCTCAGCCAGTGTGAGGAACCTAAATATTAAATATTAGACTGAGAGCGGTTCGTCTTAAAAACAAGACCCTCAGTCCCAGTCTTTTGTGGAACAATTTATGTGCCATCCAGTACCCTGGCTTCAGCAAGTCATTTTTCATAGCATTGCTGCCTCTGCAAACACAAATGTCTAGATGACATGGCAAGGCTGTTCCAGCTGTGTGGGCTGGTATCCTGTGGGGCATCGGTAATTCATCTCTTAAGTGCAGAAGGAGTGGTATTTTCTTGTCATGTGCTTGAATGCCCTGTTGGGGGGGGAGGAGGAAGGGAAATTACTCCTAAGTGACAGTATTTAAAATTGGAAGAGCCAAGTATGTATAGAGTTTTGGTAGGTGGCAATAGAAACCACTAACCAGGATCATAGATTCGTGAACTTGTTCACCTTCAGGTTCTGTAGATGTTCTCAAATGTGATCTTCTCCAACCATGGGTGGTTCCTTACTCTCCCAGTACCTGCCTTTGCCTTCTGCAGCTTGAAAGGTGTGGCTGAAGCACTTGCTGGTGAAAACTGAAGCAGAAAAAGTTGAGAACCTCAGCCTTCTGAATATCGCGGGTAACCAGGTCTCCTGTTTCCCTCTGGAAAGGGTCCACATTTTCCCTAGTCTTCCTTTTACCCCTGATGTATCTATAGAAGCTTTCCTTGTTGCCTTTGTCCCTGCTCAGGTTTAATTCTCCTGGGACTTTAGCTTTCCTAATGTGATCTCTGGTTGCTCAGAAAATTAACTTGATATTCCTCATGTGCTATCTGTACTTGCTTCCACCCTCTGTAAACTTCCTTTTTGTGTTTGTTCCGGTGCTCCTTGTTCATCCACACTGGTGTTTTTGCCTGTCTTCCTCTGTTGGGATTCAAAGCTCCTGAGCTTGGAGGAAGTGATTTTCTAATATTAACCAGCTTTCTTGGGTGTCTTTCCCCAAGGAGCTTTATCCCATAGTATTCTACCAAGTAGATCCCTGAAGAATCAGCTCTCCTGAAGTCCAGGGTGGCAAGCTTGCTGTGCGCTCTCCTCACTGCCCTGAGGATCTTGACCTCCACAATTTCATGGTCACTGCAGGCATGGCTGCCCTTGAGCTTCACGTTCCCCACCAGCCCCTCCTTGTTGGTGAGATCAAGGTCCAGCATAGCCCCACTCGTTGTCTAGATCCTTATCACCTGGTTACCAACTCTGACACCACTAGAGGAAGGGATGCTGCCCTGCTCTGTGACTAAGATTTCTCATCTCTGCAATGGGTATCATGATACTGGCTGACCTGCCATGGGAGGTGGGGGAATCTATACCAGATTTTGAAGTAAATAAGTATGAAATATTGTGACTTGTCTGGAAATGCTCCATTTGATTCAAGGCATACAACATCAAGCTGCATATCTTTAGATGGTGACTGCTCAGAAATTTTATGGAGTGTGATATGCTGCTGTGAGATGATTCAGGCCTGGGTAGGTGAGGACAGGTGGATGAAAGTGGGATAAAGTTGCTGATAAAAGCTATGTTATCTCTGGAAGCCTTGGTGGGCAAGGTTATCAGAGGAATATGAGTGAATATATTAATCTGTAGCTGGAGGGCAGCAAAAGGGGGCAAGGGAGAGGAAAGGGTCTCCTACTTAAAGGAAGCTAAAGCACAACATATTCTAGAATCAACTGGTGGATAACAGGTTCCTGATGTACTTGAAACTTAGTGTGGGAAGGAACCACTCAGCAGTACTGGAACTGTTTGGCGTCCCAGCTGCTGTCTCAAGCTCTGCACATGATTCCTTCCTCAAAGTCTCAGCTTCTTTGTGTAAGCCTTGTTATGCAGCATTGGTTTCAGCTATAAATTCCCATAGCGTGACTATGTTCTTGTGCTGTGCTCATGTAAGTTTATAAACATCTTCATAAAATGCTTTTCCTAGAGTCCTTACTGCTTTTCTGCATTAGCAACCTTTAGTCTGGTCATTCCCTCCATGTTGCTTTAAGGATGCAGAGGTTTGTTTGTTTGTTTTTTTTATAGATATTTTTTCTTTTTAATAATGCTTGCTGGCCTTTGGTGATTTATCTGATTTATAGGTTATGAGTATTTGTTCTGCCTTAAAATCTCCAATAGGCTGAGCCCTCTAGTTAATTGACTTAACCCTTCATATTTCAAACAAACCTTGCATACTGAAATCCAAACGTTGCATAAATGGTAGTGAAAGTTACTATCTTAAGTGATGCTTCCCCAAATGTACTTTTTCAGGTAATGTACTTTGGAACGAGTATTTGGGCAACAACATTTTGTAAAGCAAGCTTTGCAATGGGAAGTGCAGGATGACCAGCATCTGCAACTTGATGTTTTGAGCATCCCAATTGCTTGGGTCTGAAGCTTAGCTAAGTGTAAATCCAGAAATCCTTTTTCTCCACGGAGAGCTTGAGCCAGACTTCCCTTGCGCGATGGAAGTGCTTTAATACTTTTCTTCCTAGTAGAAGACCTGAGGTAGACAGCTGACATGAGGGAAGTGGTGTGAATGATACTTTTATTAACCTCTTGAAAGCATCACTGTTGGTCTTCTTCACTCCTGCAATGGCATGCAGCCCCCTTGTTGCCTATCCACTTCAGCAGTTCTGAGGAGCAGCTTGCTTAGGTACTATAGCTCTCCAAAATATTTGCAAACAACTCCAAATCATAAGAACATTGCTCAGTTTCATGATTTGTTGTCCTTTTTCAGTGGGTGGTTGTCTGAATCAGAAGTATTTTCTGGGCACTTGGCCTGACTCAGTTTTGCATCCAAATTGAGTGGAATTTGTAGCCCCTTTGTTCTGATGTGAAACTTGGCTGGTGCAGCAGAGTTTTGCTGTGAGCTCTGGAGCCGATGTTGTGTTTTGACTGGAAGGAATTAGTCTGATTAAGCTGATTCTTTATTCATGCAAACACAAAATTGCCACAACTCCTACCAATCAATTACCAGTTTGTCTACCCATCGCCACTGTGTTAGTGTGCAAGTGATACAGGCTTTGTTCTGTCTTCATTTGTGTCACTGCCTACAGCAGTGCCCCACTCCTCAGCTTCTGTCCTGCTTTGCACAGGTAAAAATGGCAGTGCAAGCCCTTCCTCAGGGGAAAGTGGAGCTTCTCTTCCTTCGCTTTTTCTTGCATGTTCTCCCTCTAGAATGTGCAGGGATGTATAACAGCACATCCTTGCCATCATGCTATTAATTCTGCAGCAGTTCAGTTTGTTGGTTTTGACCCAGCAAACTCTTCATCTTGGAAGCTGTGACACTCCTCCCTTACCCCCAGATGCCGAGTGGAAAGCAGTGCCACATCTCCCAGGGTGTGTGTGTGAAAGTAGGTAGAGCCTTGAAAACCAGCAGCAAAGGCTTTCTCCATTCCCAGCAACATTTCACCTCCCTGCCTCCCCACAGCAAACAAATTGTATTGACAGACAAAAGCAGGATTATGGTGAGGAGATTTGCAAGACAACAGGATTATGGAAGCTAAAACAAGCAAACATTGAGATTATGTTCAGGAGTGGGCAGGATGGAATTGGGCAGAAAGGGGACAGAGCTGGTAAGTCAGCTGTGGTGCTGGTCAGTGGTGGTGAGGCAACAGAAAAGAGGATTTAAGGTAATTTAGGACAAAAGCAAGCAAAGTCATTTTCCTGTAAACTCCTGTGGATGGAAACAAGTAGATTTGCCATTACAGTTGCCAGTTTTTGCTTTTCATGAGTCTGGGAACAAAGAGGTAGAGTGAAGAGAGAAGGGGAGGCTGGCCTAAACCTGTGAGCCCTGAAAGACCCCCTGCTCGCTAGGGCAGGATGGGCACCAGCTGTCAGCTGATCCAAGCTGAGATCAGCTGTGACCTAATTATTGGCTTCTTAAACCTGCATTATTCCTTTCATTTTCCAGCTCATTGACGTTGTATAGAGGGAGGGTGAAAGAAGATAGGAAAAAAGTTATTGATAATCCACTTCCTATGTGTCTGCCACTCAGCCAGGGTCATGGCTGGATGGCCTCCATCAAGGAGAATGAGGGTGGGCTTTTAACCCCTTCTGCTTCCCTGTGGGGGAAGACAGCTTTGTGCATTTAGGGGAATGGAAGCTTGAAACAATTTGAAATAAAACATCAGAAAGATTTTTGTAGACCTTGATTGTTCTGAGGGGAGAGAGGAAGTGAGCAGTTGATAACCTATGAAAGGAAGGAAGAACAGAAAGAAAATACTTATCACCCCCTTAGCACATGGGCAGATAGGAGCATGCCTAATGGGTTTATAGTCCTATTGGTTGGGAAGGCATTATGTGTGTGCATTTGCAGTAATCAGTAGACAAAGCACTTACACCATAGACATATTTGGCCTTTTTAAGGTTGACATGGGTGTATGAGAATGCTTTGCTTGGACAGCAGGAAGGTACCAACCCATTTAGAGTGGGCAAATGTCCTGGCTCTGCAGGTCAGTGCAGAAGGAAAGAGGGACATGGTGAGAAATGACTAGATTATGCAAAACTATCAATTTTTTCCATACAAATCCACTTTCCACTTGTCAAATCTCTATGCATCTCCCTCCAATAACTGATAATCCCCACCAATCAAATGACCTTGGTGATTGAAGCGTCCAGCTCCTGTTTGCGGAGCCAACCCAATCTTTAAGGCTTTTTAAACCCTCCCGCAATGTTTGCTAGTTAGCATGTGTTCTCTAAGTCTGCACTTGCCAGGATCCACTGACAAATGCTTGTTTGCTGCTTTATTCAGCAATATAGGTGCCCTGCGCTTCTGCAGTTTCTGACATTCAAACCTGCTGCTAAAGAAGGGAGGGTGGGGAGATGGAGTGAGGAGAACTCCTCAATTGTATTATACTCTCTAATCAAGCCAAATTGTTGAGACTGGCTGTAAATTGCTGGGATAATTGACCTTCAGTCTTTTGAAATACACTTCTAGGAGTCAAATACATTTTACTACATTTTTTTTTCTTCCTGTTTGAAGCCTCCTGCAGCCTTTACAATGCACTTTCTGACAAATTTTAATCAATAACCTAGTCAGTGGTAAGCCTGAGTCTATCATATCTATTACCTTTATGGCAGTGATACTGGAGGCCCTTATTCCCTCGTTTTTGACATCAAAGCTTAGCAGCATGGAAAGAAAAAAAAAGAAACAAAACAAAACCCGAGAGAGATTAGAGTTAAGTCAGGATTGTTATAAAACGTGAGCACCCTGAAGCCTGATCAGATCTATTAGTTATTTATTATTGACTGAGTACTCGCTGTATATTCAAGGCTGTATGGTATACACAAAAGCTATAGCCACTACCTCTGGACCCTCAGCTTTTAGGTCAGAGTTGCACACTGTAAATCAGGAGCGTGCAGCATGTGCTCAAGATGCAAATATTGTCAGGTGCTAACTGCCTGGGAGGAGGGGGCTCATGGCATCAGCATCTTTATTTTTTCTTCTTTCAATATGTATGCATCATTCTTTATTGTGTCCCTGTTTGTGATATTTCTGTTGAGACTGTTACCTATTACTCTTGCCCTAATGAAAGGTGTGAATCTCTTGGTAAAGTGACCTGCATACCTAGGATCTTTTAACAGGAAAAATTAAGAAACAAACAAACAAAAAAGCCCAAACCCAAAACCCAAAACAAAAAACCCAAACATAAAAACCCCACCCAAACCGCAAAAGGCTCTTGCATAAGGGCTATGGTGAGAGATTCATGGTCTCATCACTTATGTATTGAATAGGAATTACAGCAGTTAGTATCTATTCCTGAGCTTTTTATCACTATAATTTTTTGTTCTTAACAACAAAACAACAGTGGTGTTGCTTATCTTTAGTTTGTTAACTAAATGATTGACACTAAATGGTTGTAGGACCGTAGCCAAGTTAGTTGCTGTTCCTGTGCCTCAGTTGTATGGATAATGGTTTATAAAACAGGATTAAGTTTATAGCATTTCAGTGCTGTGAGATAGTCAGAGTGTGCACTTTGTTAATTCTTCTCGGCTGTAAGGTATATTGAGGAATAATCTAGTAGATCAAGACTGTGGAGCTACTGAAGAATCTTTTTCCCATTCCCATTTTGGACCTATGTGAATTATTTCCTTAAATGAAGAAAGGAAATTGAGGATAATGATGCTGTTAAAAAGCATTCTGAGATTCCTAAATGAAAGATGCAATGTAAGTGCCAAATGGTAGCATTGTTGTAACCCATGCTAGAGAAGAAGGCAGCCCAAAGTGAGTTCATGTCTTGGTGGGTAAGCCAGTACACTGTGATGGAATGAACAGTGTTGCCCAGTTGGAAATGCTTGCATGGCCCTCGTGCCAGCCAGCCAGAGTGATAATGTGTGAGAGGGACTCCTCAGGAAGGAGGCTGGCCTGTGAATACAGACTGAAATGAACTTTGGCTGTGATAGCCTCAACTCACAGAACGAGTCTATAGATATTCCTGGTGGTACCCTAGGAAGATGAGAAGGATTTTAAGAGGGCTGCACCAGTTACAGCTTGTAAGGCTGCAGTGCATGGTCCTGGTCCTAAAGACTGTGGTGACCTAAAGGGTAAACTGTTTGCATAACAAGAAGTCTCCTGTGTCTGTTGCATACAAGGTGCTATTTATCATCCCCAGCTGCAAGCAGCAACAACCTCTAACACAATCAAATGATGCCTCAGGCCAGTCTATACATTTATAAGCACATTAATAAATCATCATAAACATACATTTATTGCCATTAAGAATTTATATAGAATATTTGTCATCTGTAAGCCCCTTTCTGTCCTCCTCTTTACCTTCTCAGCACCACTGACATGGATCACACACCACAGATAGGGAGATGGGAGAAGGAGGATATGGAAGAGCTAAGGAGTCCAGGAATAAGTTCAGGGAGGAGACCAAACTGGTGCTCCAGTTTGCTAGTTCATCAGTGTGATAGGCATAGGATAGTTGGTTACTAGCATCTTGTGGTCAGGGACCCTGCACATCCTGGGGATTGTGAAAGCCAGAGGGAAGAGGCCAAATGCTGATGCTTCCATTTTAGAGGGTACTGGAAACAGAGGCAGGGACAGACACCATTGTGGTTGCCCTGGGGTGAAGATGGGGCAGCAGAAGCAGTGCAGCATTTCTGCATCTGGGCTGCTGCAAAGACTGTGCCTGTCAAGCTGTGGGGATAGTGAAGCAGAGAATGATGCAGATCTGCTTCTGGGTGGTACCTTCGCTTCAATGTGCCACCTTGAAAGCAGGATGACATTCAGCTGGTTGGGTTACCCGGCCACATAGCTGTGTTTTCACGTCTTTTGCCACAGCCTGCATGCAGTCACCTTCAAGTCAGGACCTCCAGGGCTTCCATGTGCTGTGGTAACTCCCTTAGCAGCCCTGGGTTGCTGCAGTGGGTGCAGGCAGTGTCAGTGTGCTGGCTAGATGTGTGATATTGTTGCAGGGACTGGATGCTTCTGAAGTGCTGGGTGACCTTTGATGGGTATGGGATTGCTTTCTGTGTCACTGGACTCTCTTAGAACTGCAGACCTTGAGAGAGGTCAGAGAGCATGTCTGCAGTGCAACTTCTCACTTCTCTGGAAAAGAAGGTGAGAGGGCTTGTTGCCTGACATTTTCAGCTGGATTTTTAGCTGCTTCTGAGCCTGGTAACTTAGACTAATGGATTCTTGTTAGCTTTTGAGGCCATGACTGGCATAGCGAAGGTTTTACAGAGGCTTTAACAGCAGTCTCTCATTTGTTTCCTCATACTGTTGTTGTTTTATGAGTGAAGCCGCCTGGGAGTTACAAGTCTCCCAAAGAATCCAGCTGTGATTTATGAATTGGCCATCAACAGTTGTTATGCCAGCCACTGCATGCATCCATTCTAACAGATTTCCTGCATCTTCCTTAGCAGCTTGTTTTACTCCTGTTTATTGATACCATGGTCTTAACAAAAGCAGCACATCAATTATGGTAATTGCCTTCAGTGCTGCTGGAGATGTGGTCTGAGGATAGGTTGTGGAGCCTGGGCTGGGGATTAAGGGCTATTGAGAGGATTTAGAGAGAGGAGAGCAGAGGTGGAGTTGATGCCCAGGTGAATTTCCCTTGATGCTTTGTATCTCTTTACTTTTAATGTCTTTCTAAGAAAGAGAAGGAGATGAGATCAAATGTATCTTGCCTCCTGGGCTATCCAAGTTCTATATTATTTTCCAATACAAGGTAGTAATTAGGGTTTTGCCCAATTTGTACTTGCCTTTTTTCCTGTTTTACTTTAAAAAGTAAAAAGTAAAAGACATGAGCTGGCAATGTGTACCTGCAGCCCAGAATGTCAATGTTATCCCAGGCTGCATGAAGAGAAGTGTGGCCAGGAGGCTGAGGGAGGTGATTCTCTTCCTGAATTCTCCTCTTATGTAACCAAATCTGGAGTTCTGCATCCAGCTTTGGGGTCCCCAGTACAAGACAGACCTGGATCTGTTCAAGCAGCTTGGAGGGGAGGGGGGGTGAGGGCACAAAAATGATCAGAGGACTGCAACACCTCTCCTGTGAAGAAGGGCTGAGAGTTGGTGTTCTTCAGCTTGGATAAAAGGAGGATACCTTGATGTGGCCTTTCAATACTCAAAAGGAGGCTTTTGTGAAAGATGGAGACGGAATTTTTATCAGGGCCTGTAGTGACAAAAAAGGGGGTAACAACTTTAAACTAAAAGAGGGTAGACGTAAAGCAGATACTGAGAAGAGACTTTTTATGATGAGGGTGGTGAGGCCCTGGCACAGGCTGCCCAGAGAAGTTGTGGCTATCTCATCCCTGGCAGTGTTCAAGGCCAGGTGGGATGGGGGTTGGAGCAACCTGGTCTGGTAGAAGGTGTCCCTGCCCATGGCAGAGGGTTGGAACTAAATGATCTTCATGGTCCCTTCCAACCTTTCTATCATTCTATGATAATTGAGGAGTAGGTCACCTGGCTTTCTATTTTTGGTTCAAGAAAGGAGTTATTGCATTAGTGTTTAAAGCACGGGAGCTGGACGCAGAGCTGCTGGTTCTGCCACTGGGTCAGTCTGCTCTCCAGGCAAGTCCTTTAACCTGTCACTCAAATTCCTCACACAGTCGGGTAAGGCTGATATTCACCAACTTTGTGAAGCCTATTGAGATTTCCAGATTGATGGTGATTAAATTCTAGTCTCTTCACTGCTTATCCTTTTCAAACAGGATAAAGTTTTCTGAAATGTATGTCTCCCTGTATGATATCTATAGGTAGAATGGCTAAAATGTCCATATGCTCTATTGCTGGTGTGAAATGACTATTAAGATCTGTGTATCCGTATCTGACATTTGATACCATGTTTGCAGAAGATAGTTGTGTGTCTACATTACATAGGGATTTTTTCAATTAAAAAGTATAGATAATTGTACATAGATAATTAAATGACATTTGTTCTGTCTTCTCTACAGCCAAACAGAGTTTTGTTTGCCTTTCTGTAATAGAAGCTTTGCTTTGTGTATGACAGTTATTTCTAACTTACTACTTTTAATGGTAAACGCCACAGGGCTTTTTCCAAGAAGATATGGCTGTGCTGATGGGGTTGCCACGCTATACTTGATGTTTCATCCACTTTGCTTCTTGATTGGAAGTGTTGCAGATGTAATTGAGATATATTGGTGCAGGTTTTGCTAACTGGCTTTGCATGTTTGGTTTATGCATTAAGCAGTGTTTCTTCAGAGGCCTTATCTGAACACTTTCCAGTCTGCATATCTTTACTGTGTGATGGTCTTACCTTGGCTGGTAGAAGTCAGACTGCCACAGTTCCTGTTTCCTCAGTTGTGAACTGTTGCTTGTTTCAGTCACAACTTCCAGCATTCTATCCTTCAGCTGTAAGAGCTAACTGCTTCCCCAGATCCCTGTGCGTCTTACTTGGCACTCGGTTATATTAAAGTTAGATCAGAGCTAAGTTTGCCATAGCTCAGCGCTTAGTGTGGCAATGCACAGTCCCTGTAGTAGATCTGTGTGCAGAAGTCAAGCATGGAATAACAGAAGGCTGCAAACAGGATTCTGGTTCAGTAGTGGAGATGTGAAAGGATGGAGGACTAGACTATAGCAGAAGGTGCTATGGGAAGTTGAAACTGTTACGCACACATATATGTACATCCATACAAAACATGTAGATTTTGTATCTACAGCAAGTTGAGGACATATCTAATATTGTGACAACCTTTTGGTCTGGGTTAACCCTAGTATCCAGTGAGTCTAAATACTCTTTTTTGCAGTGGTACTATTATTCCTTCAGGTGACTGAATTAATAGTGCTTTCCATAATATACTTTTGTGTATTAGACACCCAGCACTACAACCACAGCCCTCCTGCTTTTGTTCTTTATTCCTGGATTTATTCCCAGTTTTGTCCATGAAATAATCATTTGGTACATGAGCAATATGCTGATTTACCCTTATGGTTATTGAATTTTCTGTTCATAAATCAGGAATTAATTTGTCTTTTTTTGGTCCCTTAGAGCCTTTCTGCTTAATAGCCAAGTAAATTTGGTCTGTGTAATCTAATGAAAAATAAGCATAGTAGATAGTGAAAAGTGATGTCCCCAGCAACCTCTCATCCCCCTTAGAACCTGGGGGATCCTCTTTTTCTCCTTTTTCCACCCTAGAGACCCACTTGCATCTGTCACTTGCTGATAAGGGACTCCTGTGCTGTTTGGTAGTTTAGAGATAGGCCAGGGCTGGAGGGGAGGAGGGGTTAGTTCTCAGTCACCTGGGATCCATCTGCAGCCCTGCCACTACATTGTTCTGTGACCTTCACTTACTTATATAGCAAAGTAATTGAAATCAGGTATAAAATAACTCTAACTGATCCAGTCAGTCTTTGTCGCAGCCAGTTCAATTCCATGTTGCTGCACTGTAATGCATATGCATTTTGCTTTAGTAAGTTTGAAATGTATTTTAGAGTACTTTTCTTTTAGTGGAGCCCTAGCAGTAGTCTGTTTTGGGGAGATTGCAGCAAATGTATACTGCAAGAGCAGTGTAAAGGGCATGGTTCTTTCATCCCTAGTACTGTTTGTTTTGGAGACTACTAGCTGGAGATGCTCCTGCTGCATGAAGCACACTCTTTCCCTTGAGCAAAGCAACTCTCCATGCAGCATTCGTGTCCCTGGCTGATCCAGGGCACAGAAAGCTAGTGGCTGGATTCTGAGCTCATTTCTGTGGGTCTTGTTCCTTTACCCTCATTGCTGTTACTTTGGAGAGAAGAATTCAGCCCCAGAACTGTAAATCCTGGATGGTCTCCAGCAAGGTAGGGCAGAGGAGAAAAAAAAAAACAAAACCAAAAAACAACTGAATTTTGAAGCTTTCTGTTTGAAGCTTCTCAGGGGGGAGCAGTTCTCTTCAGGGAGGTGAAGTGCGTAGCTTCACAAGGAGGGGATGCACCCAGCACCAGGATGCTCAGGAATAGTGATGGTAAGTGGGGTTTGGGGTGCAAATGCTTGAATTGCTGCCAGGTAAATCCCCAAGCACAGCTACTGAGGGCAACAGCTACTGAGGGCAACAGCTCTGTGCAAAGCTGATTGCTGTTATCCTCAGTTCTGCAAGGGTTTCCCACCTCTTGAAATACTTAGTCTTTTGGAGAAATGTTGGGTTTTTTTTCCAGGAGGGTGAAAGATGGGGAAGACACCTCCTGACTCTTCCCTGCTGGGTTGCTGTGCTGATACACAGCCCTGGCAGATGAGAGGCCAGCAGGGATCCTTTCTGTGAGTGAGGCTGTGTTTGCCAGAGATCATTTAATGCTGGGAATCCAGGGCTGGTTTCTGTGTTTTCAGGGCATGTTTGACATTTGTCTCTTGCTGTGTCATCTCAGTCTTTTTCACAGGGCTTTGAATTTGCCAGTTTGTAGAGTGCATGCTGGACTGCAGGAGCTAAATGGTTAACCCTGCAGTGATCTGGGTTGTCCTTGCTAGCTAGAGAGGAAGGAAAAACAACACCCTAAAACCTTAGGAGTCAGCTGTGAAATCTCTATTCAAGCAGGCTTCCCTCTGTGCTCCTGAGCCTCTCTGAACTCTCAGAAGTCACCTCTCACCCACTGATTATTTCCACCCCCCAAACTGGTGGCTGTTGCAGTCTTCTCTGTACTATGTTAGACACTGGGGTGGGTGTGGGTGTGGGTGTGTGTGTAGATTGTGTCACAGGAACAAAGCTGTGTTTCCCCTCGTGCTGGAGGGCATTATTGTCTAATAGGCAATTTAGTCAGATGTTTGCTAGATGAGAGTCAGGGGACTTTACTATCTCTAGGGAGAATTCATGCAAAGCTGGAGACTATAAAAATGCCCCTGAGCAAGTGAGTTTCTAGAGATAACACTGCCACTTCTACTGGGAAATTAAAAATTAAAAGGGAGATAAATCATGCAGCTTAAATATACCCTGCCATTTGTCCCTCTTGGCCCTTATGTGCAATTTAAAGAGAAAATACTAAAATAGCAAAGCTACTCAAAGAGCCTTTCACAAATATTGTTTAAGGTGTCTATTTCACTTACTGTCCTTTGTTGCTGGTTCATTCAGTAGTTGATTTATTTTCTGTAGTAGTTAAAGATCCTGTTTTGCCTTAGCATCAAAGGATTAGGCCATATATCTAGCACTTAGATTATTTACATCTGTGTGTGGGTGTGATAAACATAGTTGTTTCTTTAATAAAAACTCACTGCTATTTTTTCAGCATGGAAACTGGAATAAGCACACAGAATTACATACTTCCATGACGTTAGATGTGGTTTACACTTGAAACTCCGAACATCAGTTTGTAGCTGGTATCTGTAGTTAGCATTAGGCAGCCCCGGTAAGCCCCAACCACCTGGGAACTTGCAAATCTGGACTTGTGAAATGTGAGTCTGATTAAGTCAGTCTTTGCATTAGGTTTTGTACGTGTTGGACTCAAATTGTGTAATCTGTCTTGAAGCAATGAAGTTTGGAGCAGTTTTCATATTGGTACATATTTGGAATTTGTTAAACATGCATAAAAGGTATGGGAAAGGCCTCAGAACATTTAGGGAGACAAGAACTAGAAATTGATTACGTTTAAAAATATGGTAGTATTTGTTTAGGAAATGTTCTTAGGTTTGTAAGGAAATGCTTCATACAGAGGAGAAAAACATCATACTGTATGAGTGAGCTGTTCATTGAAATGCACTGTAATAGAGCCCTCAAGTTGCCCTGCTGCTGCAAGTGTCTGGAGTGAAGTCTTCTTTGCAGGTGGGACATGCTGGATGGGAAGCTGGCTTGGGCTGCCTTGTCTAAGGTGTGATGGCCCAGGTCTGGAGGTAGGGAGTGGAGGCATGAAGTGCTGCACAGTGGTCAGGTTGTTCAGGGGAGCACTGGGTATGTGGATTGGGGTGTGCTGGTTTTGCTCTCTGTGTGTGTGTGTGTGTGACAAGGGGGAAGCTCCAAGACTGTAGAGCAGGGTCAGAGTGTCTGAACTGTGTGGGGATGGTGGGTTCATTTCTAGGATCAATGACATATGAAGGAAGGCACCTATGCCCTGCGTGGGGCTGGCTGATGGACTTGGTATTTAAATCAAGATGCATTTGCAGAGCTGCATGCAGGAAACATTCTAACTGCTTGTTGCCTGGTATCACTTTACTTAACATTAGGAGTTGCTTGCTTTTGTGAGTGATACAGAAGCTCCCCGATAAACACACTGTGATGTTTCCCAGGTCTCAGACTAAGCCTGTTTTCCAACTTTGAACTATGTCTTTGGCAATAACAGCTTTATGCTGCAGGAAGATGACAATGAGGGTAATCCCAGTTGGGCAGTATCTCATATGGTAACAGTGACCAAGCGTGTCAGCTTGGAGAGCACTGGGGAGGCACAGAGCTGGTTCTCTCTCTCCAGCCCAGCTCCCTGCCCTCCCTAGGCAGTGCACAGGCTGCTGCTGTCTCAGCCTCTCTTATACAGGACAACACAATTACCCTGTCCTTACAGTCTTACTTACAGGATCTTTAATTTGCTGGCAGGGAAAGTGCTGATGCCATGAATTGATTCTCTTTTATGTGGTAGGAAGAAAATACCTTATTTAAATAAGCAATTATTTTTGTTAGAAACAACCCTGTCACACTCAAACAAGCAGTGCTATCACCAAATCCCTGCACTAGTTACCTGTTAGAGGCAAAGTGTTGACCACAGGGGTAGCGTGGCAAGATTGAGGGGTATTAGTGGTCATAAAATCTTACAGTATTTCAAGTGGCGATGCCTTAAAGTATCTTGTGTCAAACCTTAACTGAAGTTAGCCTAACTGGCTTAGTGGTCTCTTCTGACCCTAACATCCTGTCCTTGCTGCTCTCTCATAGTGCAATATTATGTCACCAGTAATGAACTTGAGTAACATTAAAACTCCCTGCTAGGGAGGGCAGTTATCTCATTATCTCCACTTTGAAAGGGAGAGAGAAGTCAAGATGACATGGTGAGAGTGGTGAGAGTTTTGGTGTAGCTGTGAGACATAGGACACAATCCAGGCCTCTTTGTTCCCAGGCATTTAGGGTCCTTTGTGCTCTTGTGATAATAACTTAAAAAACATCCATGGCAACAGGTGGTAAAATGGTTCTTTTTCAGTCTTGATGCAAGGAGGAATGGTGAACAGGCTGTCACTTTTGTGTGGCTGCGAGGTGCAGTAACTGTGTCTGTGTATAACAGGCTTTAAGTCATGGCTGTGTGTTCTGTCAGGTGTATGACTGTACCTAACCCTATGTCTATATTGCTCTTTTCTGCCTTAGAAGAAAGTTGTTACCACAAACATGATCATAGCTAGCTTAAAAAATTACCATTACGTAGACTGAGAGAGTTCACACCTCTCAAACTGTGTGGAATTGGCTCTGCCTGGCTGCAAGGCAGAGGGAGGAAGAAGTGAGGTTCACATCCACAAAAGAAATATGTCATCTTACTGCTGCCAAATATTGGAAGTCCCAAAGAGGTCCATGAAAGCTGGGTGTGTAAGCATCTATGTAGAAATCTGGGCCTGTGAAGATTTGTAAAATCTCTAGTACGTTTCCCTGGATGAAAAAGTTGTGTTTCTTTCTGATTTTAACAGCCCTTTCTGCACTGATTTTGGTAGATTACTATTGGCTAGCACTGAACTGTGTGTAATATGCTATTTCTTAATACCGAGTTTGGTAGCTGTGGGACTTGACTTGCCTAGTACTTTCAGAGGTGATTATTTGCTTTTTAAAAAGGCCTGGAAAGATAGTCCTGGGTGGTTATGTTTGAGAAAGAAAAATTAAATAGAATGAGCAAAACATTATAAAACATCTTACCTTGCTTATAAGCAAACAAGCATAATAGCAGAACACACTGAATGAGAAAAGTAGTTTCTCTTCATCTCGCAGCTCCACAATCAGAGGACAACAGAGGACTTCAAAGAGGAAAGAGAAGTATTTCGTGCTAGTACACATGAATAGCAGTATGGTTAAATGGCTAAAATACAAGACTGGAGACAAAGTTCTCATCTTTGCTCCATTGCAGATATATGGTATGACCTTGGGGGAACTTGCAGTCACATCATGTGCCTCAACTTTCTAGTCTCTAAAGAAGGATGTTTCTTGAGTGTAAGAAAAGCCAACTTTATTGTGAGAATTCACTCCTTTATGTTTGTAAACTATTTTGAAGTAATGGGATGGAAAGGTTGTAGAAGCAGGAATTTTTAGTTATAAAACAGGGGAAAAGTGTTTTTTAAAAATATATGGAGTTAACCTTTGAAACTTGTTGTGGAAGAATGCTATTAGAGCATGATTTGTGATAGTACTGTCGCAATCTTTAGAAATGTGTGATGGTTATGTGCTTGTGTGGAAGCTTTGGTTATAGAGAGTTAATTTCAGGTCCTAACAAGCAAAAGGCAGTTCCATTATATTTGCCATTAAATGCTGGTATGTTTTATCTCTTTGTCTGTAAGAAATGGTCAGTATCAAACAGGCCAGTCTGGGACAAATTATAATGCATTGATCTTTTCGGTCTTATCAAACATACAGAGTAGAGTAGGGTGGGATGGAACTGTTTCTTAATCAGTGAGCAATAAAAAAGGCTTGTTTGTATTTCTGCTGCGACCAAGACAGACCATCTCTTCTGTTAAAATCAGAATAGTAAAAATCACACTTGAAATGAGCATCTGAAAATTTAGTGCAGGGCAGCCTTCCATCAAATGGGGCCAGACTCGGGAAGGATGTTTGATGGAACAAGCACATGGACGACTCGGGTGCTTTGTTCTGTGCTCATTGCTGCTAGGTCAGGGCCTTTAATTCCTTTGCTTGTTTATTTTAGTGCATGAAATGCAGCAATTTACTTTTTCTTTCCTGTGTTAGTATTGCCCTCTACTGGATAAAACCCAAACTGCCCACGTGTGTTGCAAACCTGAGGTTGCTGCCAGATAATGCGCTCTTATTTCACTCCTCTTTTGGGCTTTGGGCTGACAGAGCAGGGAGATCACAAGCCAACCCACCGTTGACAGGTGTGACGATGGTCACACCTCGGCCAGGGCATCCAGATTTGGGCTCCCAAATGACTGTATGTTTGTTACAAGACACTGAACACATTACCTGAGCGCTGCCAGCTCGGGCTACATGAGGAGTTGTATTTATTTCTCAAGGGTGACATTCTCTTGTGCAGTGAGGAGAGCAACTTACAGCTGGTTGGAGCAAGATTTGGCAAGTGAGGCTGCTTGGGCTGAGTCAGAGGCTCAGGATGAAACAAGTCCTTAGTGGCAGGTTTGAAAAATGAGAGCTGCTGAGGACACTGCAAACTGATGAGTCTCCTGAATGTTATCTTCTACAGCAGCCCTGCTTTTGGTACTTTGTCAGGGACTTTAGGGCGAGATGTCTCAATCTCTTAGAAGAGCTGACACTGGACTTATGTAGCTTGAATGTGAGTTACTGCATGGATGATTGCTCCTAATTCTTCACTAGCCTAGTGCAAGATCTGAAACAACCCCACATCTCTAGTATTGGCATGAGCCAGTTTGCATGCAGACCTATCCCAAATGTTGCAGTGTGGAAGCAACAAACTCATTCTGGCCTGAGAGGCTTGAAGCCTCTAGAAAAGAAAGAAAGGAGATGCAGGGCAGCAACAGCTCTACAGAGAGCAACATAGAAAGGAGTCCAAGATTAACCACAACTTGCAGGTAAAACTCTGTATTCACAAATTCTAGGACATATATTTTTGCAAGCATGCCCATTGAGTATTCTCTCTCTTGGAAATCTGCGTAGGTGTGCACAGGGCCTGATGCCTTACTTGGCTTGTCACAAGCGATAGCTATAAGGGGTAAGTAACAGGGAAGGAGTCCAGGGAAAGAGCCAGAGGCTGAGGGTGTGCAGTGAGAAGCATACTGAGATACATCTCTCTACAAGGTAAAAGCTCATAGAATCGTAGAATGGTTAGGGTTGGAAATGACCTTAAGGTCATCTAGTTCCAACTCCCCTGCCATGGGCATGTTGCCCAAGGCTCTGTCCAGACTGGCCTTGAACACTGCCAGGGATGGAGCATTTACCACTTCTTTGGGCAACCTGTTCCAGTGCCTCACCACCCTAACAGTAAAGAACTTCCTCCTTATATCTAACCTGAACTTCCCCTGTTTAAGTTTGAA
>JANHGB010042205.1:20012-36305 GCA_026283785.1 Coracopsis vasa
CCGGCTCATGTTCATTTTCTCATCAATCAACACCCCCAAGTCCTTCTCTGCAGGGCTGCTCTGAATCTCTTCTCTGCTCAGCCTGTATCTGTGCCTGGGATTGCTCCAACCCAGGTGCAGGACCTTGCACTTGACATGGTTAAACATCATAAGGTTGGCGTCAGCCCACCTCACAAGCATGTCAAGGTCCCTCTGGATGGCATTCCTTCCCTCCAGTGTATCAATCAAACCTCACAGCTTGGTGTCATCAGCGACATGCATGCATTTACAGATCCCTTGGTAAGGAATACTCTTGGTTTTACAAAAGTGCAGAGAGCTTACCTGTATTAGTTTAGGAGAGCACAGCATTTAATTTTACAGGTCATCAAATTGATAGACCATCAAGACAATATTAATCCGTATTTTAATTTAGTATTAGTTTTCTGCATTTTGGTGTTTGGCAGCCTGAAGGTTTGGGTAATGTGTGTTACCAGTGCCCTCTCCCGGATGAGACCAGGCTTGTTCACAGCTGCATGGCCCCTCCAGCACTTCCTCTGAAACGCAACCATGCAGAGTCATTGCTTTGGCAAAAGCTCAGCTCCTGCTTTCTCTGCCTGTTGCCAGGTGACTCTGCCACACAGTGACAAAATCCCAGGAATGATGCTTGGTCGTTTTGGTCAAGAGGGACTTCTCATAAATGCAAGGTTTTTAATTTGTCCTGCTTTATCGTGGAGGCAAGCCAAGTGTTTGCTATATTTATTTTGCTTTTACTGCTCACAAACTAGGTAATAAAAAGGCCAAACAGTGCCCCATGTGATATGAAAACCTGGAAGCGTCATAATTTGTAACTCTCTAAGGAACAAAGAGACTTACTTTCCTATGACAGTAAGTGCTTCATAAAATGTGCTCTGTGCCTGCTCTCTGTGCAGTGAAACCAAGGCATGGGGAGAGGAGTTACTTTATCCAGATCTACCAGCAGATCTGCTGGAACAGCCCTGAATTCCTATTTTCCCCCTGTGTGCCCTACAGACTGAATCCTGCTGCTTCAGTTTACCAAAAACTAACAAACAGAATGATGCTGGAGATTGTGAGATTTGGTTGGTATTTTGTCCAAGGTTTGAGTTTGTCAGATCCTGTTCTCATACCCAATTACCATGTCATGTGCAGCCTGTTACAGGTCTGTCTTTGCCCATAACAAATGAATACTTGTCCCTGTGTATTTCTTCTGTCCTTCTCTCTCTCCTGTTGCCTCTGTGTAGGATGTATTTATTTATTAAGATTTAGTTGCTTTTCTCAGTAATAATGCCTGTCCTGGCATGACAGCTGTTGAGCTAAAGTCTTTGTTTCCCTTGATAGGTGCCGAGATTGGGTCATTTGCTATTTGTTGTGTTTGGACAAATTTTATTTCTTGCATGTCTTACTGTTCAGTAAATTGCAGGCACAGATTTCTGTCTTTAACAGGGCAATAAAGCATCCTTCACTTTCTGTAAGCCTATCTCCCATCATGGTCGCCTGTGGAAAATCTTTAGAGCTTAGATGTGCATCATGCCTCAGAGGGAGCTATCAAACACGACTTGGGGCTGTACTCTGAAGGGGTTTATTAACCTGACTGATGTGAATGAAAGCTGCACGGTACTAGGGGACTTAACTACTGAGGGTGGAGAGACTCGGTAGATAAGAACTGCTTATTGGGAGGACAGTTCAGCAACAGGGTGATAAAGTTGCAACTATTTCATTCCCCTGTGAGTAGTGGAATAACAAAAAATTGCTATAGGAAGTTCAGTTGTTGTTCTGGCCTGGATTTCAAGAGTAGATTCTGTGGGTCCTGGTTCAGGAGGATGGCTTATGTTTCACTAAGTTTAGGACTGTTCATTGAAGTTCTCCCCTTGAGCTGTAAATAAGCCCTCCATCTTACAACTGCAAAGTAATAGTAGTGGGAGCAGATGAGAATTTCCCGGGGAATCCCTAGCACACTTGCCAGCATTAGATGAGTAGTGTCTATGTACCCACATACACAACTCTTTCCTAATAATGGAGTCTGTGTTTTTTTCCTATGTCTTCTGTGGTATCTGATCTACCAGCAGATGGGAGTCTGTCAGCACAGCTCCTGCTACAGTGGTTATAACCAGATAGGTCTTGGGAATACTTACTTCCCTTCCATCATAGCAGGTCATAGGAAACAGTAGTCTTACCAAAGTGGCTGGCTGTTTTCCTGTGTTTGCAGTTGCTGTCTCATTCTCTCTTCTGCTAGTGGAGTTCAGGAACCATAACCCCCATCAAATGAATTGTTTGTTTGTACTTTTTTCTTTTCTTCTTTTTCCCTCTATTTTCTCCATTTTTTTTTTCCACTCCCCACTGCATAGAAAAAGGAAAACTCCCTGGAGAATAATAAAGAGCAGATTATCATCAGAGTAGGTAAGATAGTGCACTACTTCATCTCTGAGGGTGCTGGGCTTCACAGGCTATGTTAGTTCATTAAATACAAGCTTGCACTTCTGATGTTTTGCACGTTGCTGTGTAGTTTAGCAGTTGGCAGATGCTCAGGTTTCAGGTGCATAAAGTGTACTAATAGCAGGGATGGTTAAATTCATGATTGAGGGGTGTAGGGAAAAGCTTAGTTATCAAAGGCTCAAAGAGTGGGTCAGGTTTGGGTGCATTGGCGAAGCACTTTCCGGAGTTCTAAGCTCAAGACAAAATGGCCTTTTGCTGTGCTGATCTCAGTTACTTTCCTCTAATTGGCCCCTCATCAACTGCCCTACCAAGATATATCTTCAGAAATTCTGCTTACATTGACTATTGTAGTTTTATATTGAGAGCATTGTGGCATCCCTGCCTTGTAAAATGCTGCTGCTTGCCTCTGCTTTTAACACAGATTTCATTCTTAAAGGAAAGATGCCTCTAATTTATATTTTTCCATTAGAGGGAATAACTTCTTGAGTAGTCATGGAGAACTATTGTATGTCCCCATGAGAGAGCTGAATTTACTTTCACTGCATCCAGCTATTTTTGCTGCTTTATCTGTTTCTGGTTTATTTTCTGCTGTCTTTATTTCCCCCTATTTCCCTGTTTCGTACTTACTCGATTACAATGAGACACTGGGACAAGGCTGCGGTAGCTACTTGTATCTGCTCCATCCAGTTGCTGTAGGAGCTAGAGCAGAGGAATATTCCCTGTTGTCAGTCTCTGATTTGCAAGAGTAACGCTGTGGCTTTGTGCAGCCCTCAGAGTGCTGTAGAGGTTGTTCTGGTATGTGTGGCAGTGAGGAAACTTGGATCATCTTGGGGAGGGGGCACATGCACGCAAGTAGGAGGGGCTGGGTCTTCTCCTCCTTTCTCAGCATGTTGGAAGAGAAGTGTGGTCTGGCTGAGGGCTCTAATTGCGATGAGCAGGATTTCTCCTGCCCCCCGCTTGGTGTCCAGCCTGGCAAATTCACTGCTGTCTGGTTTGAAGGATTGGAGGGAGAAGCCAACCAGGGTTTGCAGGCATGCAGCTACACAGCTCCACTGGCGGGGCTGAAGAGAAAACCCAACAGGCTGCTGGGGCTGATGGAGGAAGACCATGGCGCCTGATTATTCTTCATTCTGTGGGGAAAGGCCAAACAGCAGCAGAGGTGATGTGCAGAGCTGAGGTGGTGTATGTATGTTTTGAATCATTGTGGTAAATGGTCTAATTCCTTCCTATGAGGGATGGGCCTAGGCCAAACCTGCGGATTGTAGGGGCCTTTTGATGTATGTTTTAACTCTAGAGTCAAGCAAGTGCATAATAACACATTCCTCTGACATCAACCTCAGTTCCTGTAGTCTGTGTAGATGCGATGCAATCTGTGGAGAAACTTGGAAACAGGCACATGAGAATAGTGGCTAAGCAGCTGTCTCCTTAGGGCAGAGGCTTCTCTGGGAGAGACAGTGGCTGTTGTGCTTTCCCCTGAGCCACTTCTGTAGGGCCCTTGCACGTTGCAGCCTGCCACTCCATACAACAAGCGTTGTTCTTGGGATGGACGGGTGAAAAGAGTGCATGTGCGGAGGGAAATAACTGAGGTTCTGACCTTGGAGAAGGAAGAGAAGAGAAGGAACTGAGGAGCTAAGGAATTGAATGCCACAGCTAATCTTCTTCCTTTCTAATAGCTTTGCTCAGTGCCTGTCACCAGGCCCAACTGAGATTTATAGATTCCCTTGTATTATTGGTTTAGTTTGCTATTTAGAGTCTAAGCAAGGCTAGGTGAATGTATGTGGAACTTTTCCCTATTGCTGGCAAACTTGTATCAATCAATTTAATTGAAAATCTTGATAGAATCATTTATGTCAGGGAGAGTTTCCCTTTCTTAACTCCTCCTTCTCATAGCCCAGTACTGGGACTAACAATTATGTTCTTGGTGTCAATTTTGGGAGCCTAATCTGGGGATGGATCCTGCAGGCAGCCCTTGCGTTAGATGGCTGTTGCTGCTGATCTTGGGCAAAGCTGCTTTTGGCATTTGGCACTTAAGTGCTCTATCGACAGATGAAGGGTTTGGTGGTGATTTATGACTTCAGCTGAAGTGTAGCCTCTAGTCAAAATGGAAACAAAGATCTGCTTGTATTAATTTTTAAACACAATGCACAAAAAGCAAGCTTTATGAGAGAAGGTGGACAGACAGTGGCATGGAGGATACACCATGAGGAAGACCATACATGTCCGTAACTGCAGATCAGTTTGGAAAGGATAAGGAGGAGTCATGAGAAGTTTAGAGGCAATATCTAGAGCAAAATATGGTTTATCTAAATGCAAGTGCTCTCCAGAAGATGAAAACCTCCTCTTCCAGAACTTATGGCTTAATATGTAGGAGGTCTGCCACCTGTGGCATTACATAAATGTTCATTTGCCATCAATGTGCACGTGCATATTTACATTTTTGGAGTCAATGTAGGTTGACTTTATTGTTGATTCCAACAGCCAGTTTTTGGTTTTATTTTGTTTTTCCTTGGGCTCTGTAAAACTGATGCTGTGCAATGACTGAGTGGGGCTGGGTGGATTTTTATATTGTACATCAAATTATTTGTTTCAGCCATTTTTACACCATGTGAATGACATACAAACTTTGTCTGTTATAAGTTGATTCATAATTGTTTGGAAAAGATTATGTTTATTTCAACCTATATGATATGCACAGCTGTTTGCTTATACCCTGAGCTATCCATAGTACAGCTGATCCTATGAACAGCATAATATTTCATGCTGTGACTTTTGGATGCCTATGGGTTTGGACAAGTTATGCAAGTTCCAAACATGCATACTTTGTGGATGCATTTCATAGTTTCCCAGTGCTGGTGCTCAGTATATAGTGATCTTTTCCCAACACTTATAGCTGTAAACCCTCCAAGAAGATTGTTGGAAAAATCCTGTGGATAAATTATTTTGGTATATAAGGATGCTACAGCCCAAACTGGACAGGTTCAAGGTAGCAGAGTGAAGAGTGTTGTGTAACTTGGTGAGAGTTCTTTAGTGGATGCTTGGATGCTGATGGGCTCTTCAGCTGTCCAAGTGACTTGGAGAGGTGAAGAGAGTGTAAGAAGTGAAGCTGTCATGGGAACAGCAGAGCTTTGGACAGTAGCATCCTTGGAAAAGCAGTTGTTTCTATTCTTGGTAGTAGCCTCCCATTTGGGACCTGCATTCTCCCCAGTGTCTGGCAATCCTGCTTGTCACTCACTTGAGTGCAGTTTCTTTTAGGAAGGACCTGAGGTTTTTGGTATATCCTTGTCTAGCTCCATAGTTCTACTGCTTCTTCTAGCCTAAGAGGACCCTGCCACATTTCTAGAAACTTCCCCTACTTAGCTTCATGCAGGTCCATCACATGACATTAATCACCTCTTGGGAACATAAAATTGTTGAGAGAGAAATGCGGAGAAAGAGGAGGGAGAGAGGAAATAAGGACATGATGTATTGGAGGTGGGGAGGGGGAGTTGGGGTACTTGTTCATGATTACGTTTAAAGAGGAATAGTGAGTCTGATGGTCTTTGCATTCTCAAGGCTTCTAATCCGCTTGCTCTAATCCTCTTACAGCATCTGCTCTATTGGACTTTTATCTGATCTCTCTGTCTCTCAAGCAATCTGTCAAAGCTTCCCATGTTGGAGTCACTTCTGCCCCTTCCCTAGAGAGCTGTCTGGTATCCTCTTGCCCAAATGGGGTCAATGGAATCTGCTTATTCTGGGGTCCTTCAGCCTAGTCTGAAGTCACTGAAGACATGCGTTGGCTATTGCTTTGAGTCCTCTGGAGTTGGTGCAGCATTGGCAATGGGACCTGTGGCACTCCAAGTTGTTTCTGCAATATAACAAAATTTACATTTATGATTAACCCAACTTTGGAGATTTGAAACTGCCAAGAATGAGCTTTGGGATGGATCATTTGGTGTGACTAAACCAAAAATAACAGTTTTGGAGAGAATTGGTTTGTTTTAAATTTCTCTGTTTATTAAACCATGTGATATAATTAGAATGGTTAAACTACCCTATTTCTCAGATTCTCTTGCAGAGAGAATCATCAATGACTAGTAAACTAAAATATCATTCTGTAAGAAGCTGAACTTCTGTGGTTTTAGCTGCTGGAGAGTTTTAAAGGGGAAAGTCTAACAGCATCTGTAGTGAAACCCTCCAAAGTGAACAGTGACGTGTTGTAACTTTAAGGTACAAAATAACTCCCAGTATTGCAGAGTAAAGAGTTGTAAGATTCCTGAAGATTTTTAGGCTGTAATTATCATATCCTTATATGGTGTTTACAACTTGGTCTTGATTATGGGGTAAGATGAAGCTAGGTAGAAACAGCTGAGATTAATATGTGCAATTTGAATAGAAATAGTTTTATCTTTGAGCATCAGAGAACATGCATGGGAGAGGCTAGTTCCATGTAATAAGCAAAATGGAGTCTCTTATGCTTCCCATAAAGCCCCCTTCACTAGGCTGTTGGAAGACCAAATACATTGTCTCTGTGAAGTATGAAGAAGCATTTTTAACTGCATGCTTTACTGGACAGTTGGTGATCCAGTAAAAGGCTGGAGGAGAGCAGCCTGCATCTTCTGGGAATGGTTTAACTCTTTAGAGTCGCATGAGGACCAAAGCCATTGTCAGTACAGTGATTTATATCCGTCTGTACTGTGCAAAACAAAGTAGGCTGCAGTAGGGGTAGTAAAATGTTCCATGACCTTGTGCTTTGTTTTGTGGGTTTGTTTTTATTTAAACTGAGCCATGCATGCATTGAAGCAGAAGCTTTGCAGTTTGTCAAAAATACAAAACCCACTCAGATATTACTGGTTTTGAGGACAAAAGCCTCACATGCCCAACATACACACAAACTGCAGGACACAGATCCTGCTGGCTCTCAATAGCTTCTCCTTCTGGTCCTGCTGCCTCTCTGCCTGAGTGCCAATCCACTGATTTAATGAAGGCTAACGGTACAATTAATCACATGCACCCGCAGCACAGCGGTTCATGAGACCTGAGTAAATGTGACAGCTGCTCTGAGGGAGAAAAGAGAAGAAGCCCACAATGATGACAAGGAGGAAAACAAGATCTTCAGTGAAAAGCAACAGTCAAAACAAAAAGAGATCAGCGAAGAGATGGGTTGGGAGCCTTTGTGAGCAAGGCAGAAAGCAGTCTATCCAGCTGTACTGTTGTAAAGGGCATGAGATCTGAGAATCTACCCACTCTCTAGATGTTTTTGATTCTAAATTCTCTTCCCCTTTCTGCTTCGCTTTCTACCCTTGGCCTCTGCTTTCTCCCTGAAAAGTAGTTTTGTACCTTCTTGAATTAAAACTGTAGGGGTTAAGAAATTTTATGGACAACTAAGCATCCATAGCAAGTAGGTGGTCCAGGTAATTTTTTGCACTCAAGATCCACATAAGTACTTTAGGTCACAAAAAGGCAGGAGAGAAGATGCAAGAAGAGATTGTCTCTGATGGCTAGAATAGGGATTGAAAGATACTAGCTGTATTTGCTGTTAACTGTTGGCATGAATTTGGGCATATCACTTCATCTCAGGTGGGGGTGAGGAGAGAGGATCTCTGTTGCAGGTTAGCCTTACGCAAAGTGCTGTTCTGGGAATTCCCTGTAATGCTCTATCAAGGGGTGATTTCTGTTCCTCTCTCAACCCCAGGGTGAGAACAAGTGGGACACAGGAAGGTGTAATGCATTCCTGTGGAGGACTTGGGCACTACTCAAGTTGTCTGTATTCTTGCCTTACATTAAGGGGTATCTGGAGTCTTGGGAACAAAAAATTACATGCATCCCTGCGTTTGGAGATACATCCAGGGATTCCTATAGAGTCTTATAAAATGGAGCTTTGTGATAAACATAAGCAAATAAGACTTTCAGCTATATCCACAGAAGAAAATGGTGTTACCTGGTGCCATCTAACTGCCTCTCAGGTGCTCAAATCCTCAGTAGATCTTCCAAGTTCTTTTGTGTTTGTTTTGATGAGGGTTTTGTTGTTGTTGTTGTGGCTTTTCTAGGGGGTTGTTTGGGGTTGTTTTGTTTTGTTTTCCCCACTACTGCCTGATGCTGGAGGTCATTAGGCTGCTGTTTTCTGTTTCCTGAAGTGATAGAGCTCTGTGTAGAGTTATTTTCTCTTGACAGTGCTGGTCAGCACAAGTGTCCATCTTGTGTCTGTTGGGATCCATAATCTAGGCTAACAGTTTTTTTCAGGAGGATAGTACTAGACTGTACTTGGAAATGATGGCAGCCTTCCTTTTTGTCTGGTGTCCTGGTGGCTGAAACACATGTCCTACCTGCGGAAGCCATTGGTTATGTAGCATTCTTCAGTCTGCTGTAGCCAGCAAATAATTTTGTAATGGAAAGTATAACTTTTCTGCCCTTTACTGAAGACTCTTCTCTACTTGAAGTAATTAAATATTCCTGATGCTTGGGAGTAGAGGGAGTAGAGTGAGAGCAAGCAAGCGTACAAGTGTAAACCTGGCTCTACAGTTTAGCATTTAGGATGCTCACTGGCCAGGACTTGCATACCTGGTTTTCTCCCTGCAGTGAGGAATCTAATAATGTCTGAATGCAGCAGGTCTGCCCTTTGATACTCAACTCTTTCTGTACATCCGTGGGAGGGTTAGCGCCTAACTTAGGGTTGTAGTTTCCAGTAGATGGTAGAGAGCTGGAGTAAGGGTTTGCAACACTGAGGTATGCAGGCGTCACTCTCACTTAGGATAGTACTGACTGTTGGGAGGGATGACTGGGGGAGACATTTGGTGTCAGATATTGAATATAACCATAGAAATTCCCTGGTTTATCAGTAGGAATTTCAGGTTATAGTTTTTGGATTTTTTGTTTGTTTGTTTCTGTAAAAATGAATGCTGATCTTGAATATTTACCTGATGATAGCCATGCTGGGAAGGATGGTTGAACTCTTGTTTTACTTTCCCCCAATTTTCCTTACATTCCTTTCCTTACATTCCTTTCCTTACATTCCTTTCCTTTTTCAGCTGAAGCTGAAGTTGTGTTGGTAATTAGCTACAAATTTTGGAGTGATAACAAAGAATAAGAGGGTTCAGGGGAAGGAGGTAGGTTACTGATCTTCCCAGCACCTCTGCAGGTCTGTTAATTTAATTAGAGCCACACTGTATAAATATTTAACTCATTTTAGTTTCTTTTGCAGTTCCTTTGGTTTTCAGAGAGCTCCTAGCTCCAGATTATCCTTTTTGCTCTTCTGTATATTTGAGAAAGAGGGGAATTAAAAAAAGAAATAAAAAATCCTTGTCTGTAAATGTAATTAAATGTAAACCCCATTGTTTCTTGCCTTCCTGCCTGCCCTTTTCTTCAAATTAGTTTATTTTACACCTTCTGCCGTGATATGAAATGAGGACTGTCTCTGTGGTTCCTTATGCCTCATCCCATGCTGCTGTCTCTGAATCCTGGTGCTAGTGGGATCCAGCTTGGTGCAGAACAGCACGGAAGATGAGCAGAGTGCTGCTTGGACCTGTTTAGAAAATCAGGAGAACTGCCTTTGCCTCATGTCACACAGAAGTATGATAGGAGGCCCATCTGACACACAGGCCAGAGAAAGGATGCTCAGAAACAAGGGAGGATGTGCTAACGAGAAGGTCTAGTGTGGGCATAAATAAATACAGGCCAGATACCAGAGAAAATATTGGTTTGACAAATTGCCTGTTGAAGAGAGATTTCTGACTGAAGAACTGATGTGGGTGGTCAGAACAAGAGAAGGGGCTGTTTCTGCCCTGGTGTCTTCCCCCTCACCCTTCCTTCCCATAGCTGATCACTTACTAAACCATTGCCCCAGATCCCCCCGGTATAACATGGTGACAGTAGCTCAAGGTGCCTACTCTTGGGGCTGGAGGGTTTACAAGTTCAGTGCTATGTAGGCAAAGAAGTTTATTATTTCTTGCACAGCGCTCTTGATTCTTTCTTCTGTCCCTGTGTGTTATCAGGCTCTGTAGTTCATCCAGCAGGCACCCATCACTTCACCTGCTCTGAGGTTGACACCCCTACTGCCTGGTCTATGACTGTGGGCTCCATCATCCTGGTCCACAGGAACAGTGTGGAAGTGAGGTGATAGACTTGGGAGTTGCAGGATTTGGGGACCAGCCAGCATAACTGGGAAGCTATCCTGAGCTTCTCCATCCTTAATGTAACAGCTTTTTGGTACCTGCATTCCTCCAGTGGTTTGGAGGTGGTGAGACTGATACCATCCCCATTGTGCGGGGGGAGATGCAAGGGCCTGGTGCTGGTGGCCACCCTGTTAGAGAAGCACTGAAAGCATTTTCTTTTCTAAGACTGGGCAACAGCAAGGAGCTTGCAGGGTAAGCAAAATTCTGTCTTTTGCCATTGCAAAATAATTAAAACCTTTTTCTGGGTGATCTTAAGCTTCTGATTATGGTGTGTGTTATCAGAGGCTCTTTTATCTGTGCCTCTAAAACAAGGGGAAGAAAGGACACTGAGCTTCACTGTGGTACGTTGATGTAACTTCTGTGGAACTTGTAAAGGCAAACTTGTTTGGCCTTTTTGTCTTCTTCAGCATAGTTTTGTTTTCAGTTATGAAGGCACAGTGAAGCTACAGGTTTTATAGTGAAGTTACCACAGGAACCACCGATTTTAACTCTCTGGAAAGAGATACTCCAATGGTAGGCATCTTCACTGGTTGCCAGGGAGGCCTTTAGTGTCTAGGGGACAGTGGCTGCAGAGGGGATGCAGCCTGCCAGGATTGTCTGGAGAGCTGTTGTTGCTGCTGACAAGTTATCTAGAAGGGATGTAGCTATGGCATTTCATTGTCAGAAGGTAGATCAGTACTACATTGCGTGCCATTTCTGTTATTCTGTCCTGAAGATGATCCAACCCATCCATACGATATTCCTCCTTTGTTTTAGCAGTACCTCCTGCCTGACCATCAGTAAATTTGTTTAGCATATTCCTGTCCTCTGCCTAGTCAGATTAATTTAAGTATTGAGTGAGATGTGCTCTAAAGCTGAATTCTGAGCAATGTTTTTACTGACTCCTTCCAACCCAAGAGCTCTCCTGCAAGCCAGTCTGTTGTCATCACTGTTTTAACAAGGTTCCTACTTAGATTTGGTTCTTCTGCAAATTTCTGTCTTTTCTGATTTAACTAAGAGTGACTGATTATAAGAGAATACATGCATTTGAATATCTTCTTAACAGCTATGCTCACTGCTTTCCCAGGGTTTGGCATTGCCTTTTAGTTCATTTCAGGACATACACAGAGTTGGCTGAAATTTGCACAGTGGCTGTAGCTCAGAAGGATCTTTAGGGATGTGTATGGGAAACTGTGCCTGTTTGAGGAAAAGGAGAAAGGAAGTGGCAGAATTAGTGTTTGAGGGCATGTCTACATCACTGCTTGTGTAAAGTTGTGAGCTGGGATTTGTGATACTCTGCGGAAGTGAAGTTTTGGGCAAATGTGAGAGTAAACCTGTCAATGTCACAAAAAGTTTGTGTGAATGTGCAGCTGTTTGTGGGAGATTGTGTTTGTCAGCACACATAGGTATATATGCTTATGATGGGAGACTTACAGGAGTGTTATTTCATGCATTTGTGAATCATCCATAAGCTTAAATTCCTGCACAGACAGAAAAGAATTTCTTTTGGCTTGCTTATGTATGTCAGTTTTTGTGACCAGCTGGTGCAGCCGTGAAAGCAGTAGTTGGCCAGACTGAGTATTTACACAGCTTAATGAGAATGGCTCAAACAAGACCACCCAGCTTAAAATGCTGTTTAATGGAGATGGGAAGCAGAGAGTTGGAGAGCAATGATCTCTGCTGCTTTGAGGCTAAGGGAATGAGGAAATGCTGCCTGCCCAGTTAGAGAAGCATTGTGTTTCCTTCAACATGACAAATGGTAGAGTGCCCCACACTGAGCCGATGGGAACTGAAGATGCTCATAGGTTTCCCAAACATTTGCTGGATTTTCCTCCAATACTGAAGCAATTATCTGTTTTCAGCCTCAGGCTCTTACAGAGCTGGTGGTGTAATTTTCCTGTCACAGTTTACTGCAAAAGCCAGGATCAATGTTTCAGTAATTTCAGTGGCCCAGGTCAGAACAAGGAGAGTTGCAGTGCTCCCACTTGTGCTTGCTGCTTCGGGTGAGGAATTGCATTGGGCTTTCCTAAAACAGGAGAGAAGCTGATAGCAGCTGCCAGTAGGAGATGAATATGACTCGGAACAAGTATTCGATCTCCAACAGCATCCCAAAGTGGATGTCTGTGGGAGGGTGTAAAACCACGGCAGACTATATTATGCTTTCTGGTAAACTTTCTGTCCAGCACTTTCTCAGCTTCCACCTGTGTGTTGGAGGGAGAAGATCATGTATTGCCCTCCTTCACCAGCACATGTCCGTGGGACTCTATCAGCAGAACCTCTTCTCCATTCCTTTGCACTTACTCTTCTAAAAGCCTCTGGTGGTTTTGCTGAGGAAAGGAAAGGGTACCATTGCTGGAGAAGAAATATCTGTCCTATATCCCTGTGTGTTTTTTCACAAAGGGCAGAAATGGGAGACAAAACATGAACACCATCCATAAATTCTTATAGTTTTGGTTGCCACTCGTATGTGGTATAACTGTGTCAGGAGCAGGATTGTGTTTTGTGGAAGCCAGGCATGGCAGCTAACACTGGTCCCAGGACGGACCCTGGATCTCTAGAGAGCAGCTGAGGATGTCCTTCAGTCTGTGGCTGATGTGGGGAAATTCTTAACGTTGCAGAGTTGCATGGTGTGTGTCTGTGGATGTGGCAGTGGTGGAGGCTTGGGATCTGACTATGAAGAAGACTTTAGGTAAGTGAGGGAGGGTTTAGCTCAGAATGCTGGTCTTTGGGCTGGGTACTCCAGGGTACGAGTATGTGGGAAGGCTGATGAGATAAAGAAGGTGGTTTTTTCCTGCTTTGTGAACTCAGTCACCCTTGCTTATTTATCTTATACCTTTGAAAATACAGAGACTGCTCAAACTGATTTATAGCTCTATATGCAGTGATAATATGATGAGGCCTGTGAGAAGTCTGAACTGGTCTTGATGACCTACTATGCAATCTGGTTCTTGCAAAAGCTGCTGAGACTTACCACTGTAACTGATATATTGATAGGTTGGACAATGCAGTCTCTTTTGACAACCTTGTGTGGGTTTGAATTTGAAAAGCAGCTTGAGGTATTTTTTGTAGCAAACCTGATGGGACCATAACTAACCAAACAGAAGGCAGTAAAGGATAAATCAGTTTCAGTAGGTCTTTTCTCAAGCAATGAAGACCTACCCATTATGAGTGGGGAGGGACTGCAGGTCAGATCAGTGGGGAACTGAATGCTGTCTTACTCATGAGGGGAGAAGTTGATGTGAGTAACAAAGGATCCAAAACTATTACAGGATTTTCTTTTTTGGATATCCGTTCTGCTGTATTTGTTCTTTGTTTTACCTCATAAGAAGGTGAGGAAGAGCCTAGAACTTCAGACATGTGCTAGCAGTAAATTTGAGGGACCACAAACAAGAAAGGATACAATTTGTTAGTTTTTTTCTGGATGTTGTTATTTACAAAGATGACAAAGCAGTCTTACAGTTGCAGGTTAACTATGACAGCCCTTATGCAGCAGTTTTTGAGGGGACTGAATAAAAGCTGTGAACAGATCAGTACAAGATCTTGAATTCTTAATCTACCGGAATTAGAGAAAGCATGTGGCAACTCTTAAGACAAAGGATTGGTAAGACAAGGGTTAATGGCTTTAAACTGAAAGAGGGTAGATTTAGATTATTTAATAGGAAGAAGTTTTTTACTGTGAGGGTGGTGAGGCACTGGAACAGGTTGCCTGGAGAAGTTGTGGATGCCCCATCCCTGAAAGATCTGCCTTACACAGATGCCTAATGTTTTGTAAATCAACACTAGCTTTTATAAACGGGAAGATATTCATAGTTCTTTCTGCCTTTCTTTTCTCCAGCAGGAGAAAAGAATGTTCAAGCAAGTTAAAGACAAAGTAAAAGGGATTCCAAAGACGTGCAGGGGAGGTGGTGGGCTGGAAGGAGAAGGATGTTTGGAGTGTGTTGGTGTGATGAGGAAGCAGTGGCATGGGTAGTGGAGAAGCACATCTTGGCTTACCCCATGTGCGTCTTTTGCTAAGGTTACCAGCAGGCTTTTCTAAAAGGGGTTTCTTTGGATCTGAGGTGAACCAAAAAATGGGGGACACATCCTTTAATAGATTGATTGCTGCTGCCAGTCCTACTTTTTCCTCACTGCTGAAGTTCATGGCATTTGGTATCAAACAGATAGCAGAGGCTAATGACCTGCTTTCTAAGTTATACTTAGGTGAGGGAAAGCCTGCTGTGATTTGAAAATTTCCATGACCTTCCCAAATTCAGTTTGGTATTCCAAAGGAGTGTCTCCTTCCTCTCAGGCTTGGGGTCTTTCTGCCATGTTCACTTTCTTCTGTTTTTCCTTTCTTATTGCAAAATATCCTGCAGGGGTAAGGACTGTCTGCTGCAAGCCTCACTGCTCTGCAGGGGACTTCTGGAGTGATCGGGATGTTGAATAAGCTGCAATGGCTTGTACTGCCCTAATTAAACAGTATTTGCTCTTAATTTGTTACACTTTCCTGCCCTGTTTTCAAGGAAGTTCTGATGTCTGTTCTGTGGAAAGCCTAGCTTCAGTTTATACTGGATACCTGTAAGTGCTGGCATTTTGGTTGGGAGGAATGCACGCAGTGATGGGCAAGAGAGCAGCAAGTGCTGTTCATGCATTTGTTTCCTATCAATAGTTCCCATGGTTAATTTGGGCATAGGCGTATGTTGACTAGGTGGGGTGAGGAGCATGGATGTAGGTCAGAGAAGTGAAATGTCAGAGAAAAAATGTTTTAGAAAATTATTAATTTCAAGTCATAAAGGGCCTATGAGATCATTCCAGCCTCTGCCCCTCTGTATGTCACGAGCTGTAGGTTTTACTGATTTATCCTTGAATTGAGTTAAACCACCCCTGTGAATTTAACACATTTGTTCCCATTTTGATTTGAAAAGGAGCCTTGTTTCTTGTAATAATTACAGCTGATTTACCTGGTGAGATGTTCTTTACTAGTACTTGATTGAAAAGGGAAGCTTATTTTTCAAATTGAAAGCCTTACGTAAAGGATCATAGCCACAGAAAGCTGTTGTGGTAGCAGAAGTTCTGTTGGAAACTGGTGTGCGATGAGGGATGTTACCAGCAGCACTCTGTGGTGAATTAGCAGAGGTGCTCATACCCCATTCTGCCCGCGTTTGCTTTCTGCATGAGTATTACAGCTGATGGCCTAGCTTGGCAGGAGGGGGAGGGTGCCTCTGAGTGCTGGAGAGGCTTTGTAACATTTCAGCTCTTTGTTCTGTCTGAATAGAGCAAATAAGGCAGTCAGGCTAATTTGAAAAGATGCTCGATTAGGCATGGAGTGTTTAATATTCTCCCTCAGTCCCTAGCTGCTGTAGAGCCTCCATTTTGCCTTCCCAGATCTTCAAATGGAGCCTGCTGCTTTCTCTCTGCAGAAGTCCTGGGCTAGATGTGATATTTGATGACAGCCAAGGAGTCTGCAAAGACTGTTGGCATCTGGCATCAAGGAAGCCAGAGGTGAGGGTTTGTCAATTAACGTGTCAATTAATTGTGTTAAGCCCTTAGTGTGTTACCCCTTCCAGTTAAGTGGCCTTGCTGAATAAACAAGGGCTACTGCTCTGAGTTTACAGCAACCTCTGCAGTTTTTGCAGTAGGTGAACAATTTGCTGAATTCAGTGCATGTTAGAATCACAGAATCAACCAGGTTGGAAAGGACCTTTAAGCTCATCAAGTCCACCCATTCCCCAGGACTGCCAAGGCTATCACTAACCCA
>JANHGB010042206.1:0-24140 GCA_026283785.1 Coracopsis vasa
GGGTGACATGGTTTAGTGGGAGGTGTCCCTGCCCATGGCAGGGGGGTTGGAACTAGATGATCTTAAGGTCCTTTCCAGCCCAAACCATTCTATGATTCTATGAATATATGCAGGAAGAGGTTAATTCAATCATCATAATTTTGCAGGTTGTATTAAAAGCAAAGAGAGGACACGCATCCCATCATGTGAATTCATGTATGTTATTGCATGATCATTAGCAGCCTTGGTGAACACTGTAACTCCATAAAATGTCCTTCTGCCATTTGAGGTGGAGGATTAACCTCTGCCAGTGGCAAACTGCCATCTTGTGTACAGATGAGTGGTGCAGGGCCTTGATGGTTTCCTGCTGTTATTTGTTGACAGCAGAGTAACAGCAAATCGTGGGTGCAGCTCCGCATTTCCAGCCCAGCTGGTCTATCAGCAGAGGACATCCATTCGCCTCAACTCTGCCATACTGACCAGCCCGTCCACCATTCTGCTTCCTTGCCCTGGTTTTTGGGCAGGATGAGCAGAGGGCCGCACAAGGAAGGAATGAGGCGATGGATCGAGGGGGAGGTGGAAGGCTGTGCAGCTGTGCCAGCCGGCACCCTGAGGCGCAACGGACCCTCCTCCACATTTGCGAGGGGAATGGCAGCTGATGAAAAGTAGTAGCCTTGCTGCTTTTGCCCTTCCCAGCAAACCTCACATTCCTCAGCTTCAACCCAAGGTGTTTCTTTCTCTTTGCCTTTGCTTGTTTTACGCTCTGCCTTTTTTATCTGCCTCCCCATCCACACCAGATCCCGCCCGACCTCTCCTTTTCTGTTCCACCGCCTCCTCCATCCGCGTTAGCTCCCGCCCCGCCAGCCTCCCCTCAGCGCCTCTTCTCCCCCCTCAAGTACAATCCCTCCTCTTTCAGCCAGGAGAAACGCCCCACCAGGGCGGCCCGCTGCCGCTTTCCTAGGCTGTTAAAAATAAATAAATACAACAAGTGGTGCTCTGACTAAATTTGGACAAATTTCCGTCCACACACACACAACCAGCGCAGGGCGGCGCGAAAGGGACCCCATGACGGTCCATTTTGGGCTGCCTTCTCTCAGGCCCTCAGCGGGACGGGACGAAGGGGGGGCGGCGGCGGCGGCTTTCGGCCACTGTCTGCCGCTTTCGGCCCCTGCTGTCGACCCCGCCGCGCCCACCGCCTCCCGGTTCCGTTGAGGGGAATGGCGTTCCTATGGCGGCAACGGCCGCCCTCCTTCCCGCTGCTGGGAGGGAGAAGTGGGGGGAACGCTGCCGGCCCGGCCTTTTCATCCCACCCGGGGACCTTTCGGAGGAGCCAGGAGGGAAAACGTGAGGGAAACGAAGGGCTGATGATAAGGGCAAATCTTTTGGTTTTCACCCCAGAGGATCCTGTTATCCCACACACAAGATCTGGGGATGGGCTTTGAGAGGGGGGCAGCCCCAAGGGATACCTCAGTGCTTCTGTTTCCAAGCCAGCAGTTTTCCCCATTCCTCCCAGTGATAGCTTGTTTTTCCCAAAGAGAGGCTAGTTCTCCCCAGATTTCCATGTCCCTGGGGAAAACATGCCGGTAGCTTCCCAGGGCTGGCTGCAAAGCGAGGTGCTGGAACTGGAAAGTAGTAGCCAACTACTGCTGTGTCAGGGACAGGGTTTGTGCCCTGTGTCTTAGCCACTTCGGGGATTTAAGGTTTCCGGGACAGCTCTTTCCTGAGCACAGGCCAATACTCCACTCCCAACCATCCAGGTTTTTACTAAAATACATGTATTTCATGGAAAACTCAGTGATTATTATCTCTTCAAAGGTCCCACCGCTGATCAGCAGGGGGATAACATAGTCAAGTTGGTCTGAAGCAAAAATAACTATTCAAGGATATCTATTTTTTATACATAAGCAGCATTTCAGTCACAAGACCAGAAACTCCAGCGGCACTGATTTTGCACACTGTGCTCACAACTTTTGATACTAAAATCTTCCATGAAAATGGAGAACAAAATGTCCTCACAAACACCAGCATTGTTGAAATGATATATGACATCACTTAACGTAAAAAAGACCATTTAAAATAGGCATCAACAGTGTATTGCTAGTATGTGTATCCACACACATTATGTCATTTCTTATTCCAGGAAACGTAAAGGAGCCCACTTCTTCCAAAATGATTCATTCGTCCAACCTGGCACCCAGTTTCAAGTGAGTAGTGCAGAAGAGTAACACATCCTACACGTTCCCTGCAAACTTTGTTTAAAAATCAGCTTCAGGAATCTAGGGATGGGCAATGTTCTGCCACAGCTGAACTATATACACATATTGCCTTGTGCTGGAGCCCACTTGACTGTGTAATTGTATAAACTTGTTTGATATTTTGCTTATTATATTGCTGCTAAGAACTCTCACCCAAATTAAATCGTTTCAGAAAGTTGTTTTCCAAGCACATGTGAAGATCAGAAACCCCTTAAGGTTCCATTTATGGGCTATTAATTATTATTGTTATTATTAATGTAATACCCTTCTGTGCTAAGTATTTGTGACTCTATGTGCTTAAGGAGCTTACTGGATGGGTTCCAAAACAAGGATGTTGCAAAGCAGGAGAGGAAAGAAAAAGCCTGCTGCTTCTTAAAGGAAAGCAGCTTGTTATGTAGGGCTCATGGAAAAAGCTGCTGTCTTTAAGCATGAAGAAGGTGGAAAGTATAAGAAGGGACAGGAGGTAGGTTTTAGGTGTGTGCAAAGTCAGTGGGAACAAGAAGTTAAATTCACGTTGGTGATTTAAAAGGTGCCAGCAGTTCTTTTGAAGCACCTTACCTTTTAACTGCCCTAATACCTAATAGCATCCACGGGTTTGAAATGAGAGACTGGTTCCCTCCTGAGATGCCTAGTGTCAGCAAACTGAACAGAGTTCTCTCTGAAATAGCTGTAGGAAATGCTAAGGAGGGAGCCACAAGTTAACCCCAAGGGACTTAGGCTCAGATTCTTAAAGGTAATTAGGTACCTTTAAATACAAGTTAGACATCTAAATCTTTGAGGCTCAGAATCTTACTTAACTAACTCCTGACTGGAGGAAGTCTCCTTAACTGATTCACAGCTGTGAACTCTTTCCTGGATTTGAATCCTGTTTTGTCTTTCAGAAACTGAGCAGGGCATAGCTTTATTATCATGGCAGTTAGGCTGGCATGGTGGGGACTCTTGATAGTCTCCAGGAAAAAAGAGATAGACATGTGGGGTGGATAGGAAATGTTATAATCATTTGTCTCTTGGGAAAAAAAAAAAACAAACCCACAACAATTTGCTTTTGGTCAGCAATGAGGTTTTCCTAATATAAGAAAGTCAGTAAATGTGAGGAGAAAAAGGGCTGATTTATCATGTAGTGGAGCAGAATCTCAGAATTCTCACATGACCTTTATTTTAATGGACATCACTCATTTCACAGCTCTATTCCTGTATTCTGGGAATAGAAGAAACTTGCTTTTATTCATCTCAAGCGTAAAGAGCCTTGAACTTGCAATCAGAGTAATTTATACCACATGCAGGGATCCTATAGTATTTTAAATTAATTCCTTGAAAAATTTGTATGTTCTTTGTTTTGGGCCCCCGGCACTTATTGCATTCCACACACAAGTCTTGAGGGGTTCAAAAGGATTCATAGCATACGTTTTCTGAGAGTTACATTACTAGAAATACAGTCATATATTTGCTTCTGTATAATGTTCAGCTTTTAATAAATGAGCTTCTCTCTTTGTCTCTCTGTCTGTCTCTCTGTCTTCTGTCCCTGCTGCCTACTGTCATAAAGCTACAGTTTTTAGGAATCTTGACAGTCATTGTTTTGACATTGTTTGGAGTATAATAGTATTTATGAAGCCTTTCATGCTGTAATGTTAAGAGGTAAATAAAGAAGAGCTAAATTTCAAAACATCAAAGCTCATTTTTGTACAAGTGGGAGAAATTCCTAGTAATAGAAGTGTTTCTCTGTTTTAAGATCCAGTGGGGACAGTTTTCTTTCAAGTTCCCTGAAGCATTTCCAGCCCACACATTGCAGTTTTGCAACATTAAATGTCATACCTGCTAGAAATAAAATGTTACAATGTTTGTTTCTTTTAAGTCACTGATGGAGTGAAATTCTGGAAAATTTATTTCATTTTTTTGTGTTTTTAATAACTTGGAGTGGAGCAAACAGAGCAAGCCATCTCTTGAATAATGATGCATTGAATTAATTCACTCCCTTTTCCACAGAAAAGATGTCAGAGGGAGTCTGAAGCAGACTTCTCTTCCTTGCTGAGCTTCCTGTGGAATATCTGCCAAAAGAGCATGGCTCTTTGCACCTCCTGTTCTTGATCTCCACACAGCTATACAGCTCTCACCTTCCTGCCCCTTCCCCCAACTTCCTTCTCTCTTAAAAGCCTTTACACACTTCCACACTTCCTAGCTAGACTACGGCTGCATATTTATACTCACAGGAATGGCGTAAGGACCCTAACAAACAGTTACTGGGGATCACATCAAGGTCAGGTTATTACAGCTGAAGAGTTCATGAATGATCACAACTGTAGCAGGAGAACTGTCATATCTGGAGAGCTGTACGGGACAGTCATAAATACTCCCACACAGTAGTTGCTGCATAGGGAGTGTTCACTGTGGTGACTCTGCTATAGGGCCTGCTGGAATGGATTAAAGGAATTCAAGAGCTGCTAAAATAGCTTTAGTTCTTGAAATGTGCTGATCCCCTAGAATCTAAGCAGCAAAAAGAGCTGCCAAGTGACGTTAAGTCACTTCTGCATCCCTTCCTCCATCTGTGCCTTTGAGAGGTGATACAGCTCAGCACTCAGTGCCTCTTTATCCACATTAGCAGATGTGGTATAAATCTGAAGGGTTTTCATAGCAGGAAGTGGTAGGTGAAGACATCCTAAGGGCTGGAGCAAGGCTAAGACACAGCTGCCAGGGAAACTTAGGTGGCTGGAAGGAGGAGGGAAGAATATGCCTGGCAAGCCTTCCCAGGGATGAGCACTGCTGAGTGACAGCAAAGAAGGTAACTGAGCAGCAGTGCCTGGGGTGGGGTTTGTCCAGAGCTCAAGGCCACATGTAGAACGCCAACTCCCTCCATTGTGTCACAGAGAAGTGAAATGGAAGATGTGTGAATCTCCTCTCTTACTCCTCTCCACCTTTCCCCTCTTTCCAAATAGAAAAGGAAACTTTATGGAATGAGGGCATTTTTTCCTTGAAGCGAAACCAACCTTTTCACTCCTCACAGTATTCCTTTCACAGTGTTTATTGACTGTACTGTTGTTACCAGCAAAAAAGTCTGAGGAACTCCAGTCTCTGCTGGAGCAGAAAAACGTTGTGAACTAAGCCTTCAGCTTAGAGATGGAAAGTAAGTGTCAGATGACATGCATGGAAATTCCAGCAGTGTTGCCTTCTTTATAGGGTCTAAAGCTGCTGTATTTGTTCTTGAAGCCAGTTCTGGGGGAGCATCACTAGAAGGCCTGCTAGCACCTTCTAAGGACTGAATTGGCTGGAGCAGCCAGCAGCCCACAAGGGTATGAGGGAGATATTTAGGGTGTAGGCTGGTCAGAGGCCATGCCCTCACTAAATTTGATTGCTTACCAACGTCTCAGAGGGAAAAAAAATCACTAATAATTATGTACTGATTTTATTGGGAGATCTTGCAACAGTAATTGAGAAGTCTGCCTGTGGGCTGAAACAGCTCTCAGAAAGTTGCAAGTAAGAACTTGATACAAAGCACTAGTGTAGGAGAAAAATCTGAAATCCAGACAGGATCTGTAGATCTGCATGTAACTGACATTGTCAGATCTGTCCAAGAGCTCACAAGCAACAGGGAGGTAGAGGTGGCTTTGCTGGATCTGAAAGGCAAGGGCGCATCAGCTACAGGCTCAGTGGTGGTGTTTTAAATCCATGCGAGCATAGCAATCTTTGACCTTTATTCCAAGAGGTTCCTACAGCCTGACACTCAGCAAAAGGCTAGTGGAGGAAAAGCAGGTTAGACAGTTGTTGAGGCTTCTTTTATTTCCTCCTTTCCTAAATGAGTTACACACATCTGGGTTTGGTCCCTTTGTTCTGGGAGCAGTAACAAATATTTGTCATATGAACATATTCTCTACAGACTTCAGAAAGATAGTTTGTGTTTAAAAAAAATGCTTTTCATTTTGTCTCTACAGACAGGCAGGCTCTCCCAGTGCAATTGGAGCAGAGAATATAAAGAAGCTAGGGAAACAAGTCTGCCCTCTGGAACTTGAGACATCACTCCTGTATCGTTTTGCAGAAACAAAACTGAAAGCATAGGAACTTCCAAATGCTGAAGTGAATGTGTTCATATAGGAAAGTATACTTCAGTCTCTTCTAGGGGAAAATAATTCATTTAACTTACAGTAGGAAAAGAGGATAATTTCCTTTGTTTAAGGCTGCATGGAGAATTCCTTATTTGGAAACTGTACACAGTTCCCCGTATTTGGGAGAATCTGTTTGCTGTTTCCTAAGGGTGTGTTCCTAACTGTGAGAACAGCCCAGATTTTAAAGGCAGAGGACTTTCCTCTCACTAGGAATGCAGTCTACCAAGCTGCTCCAGCTGCTTCTTTGTCCAACTGAACATTTGTCTTTCATTTGAATATTGAGTTTAGTTATCGGTTTGGAGAATACAGATTGAGTGACCATCTTGTTATTGCATCCTTTTTGAATTATAAACTCAAACCAGGCAGATAGTAGGTTTAGCTGTTTATCTGAAACAACAGGTGGTTTGATTAGGAAAATACAGGATGTGGCAATAGAGGAGAAATTATGCAGCTGGAATAAATTAACTGTCTCCATGTAAAAGTCTGTATTTACCATGGCTCCAAGAGTGTTTGCATTCATTCGCTAAAGCGAGAGCATAGCGTTTGGTAGAATGGGGGTTTTATGCATGGCAGCAAACTAGAACATGTCAAAGTGACTGGGGAAATTCCTTAGGATTTATGTTTTGAGTTAATGCTTAATCAGACATTGCAAAAGGCAACCAGTCTGATAGAGTGCTGAGATAGGAGTCAGGTCAGACAAAAAATCCCTATTATAACATTGGTAATAACATTATAGCACCATAACTAGTAGCTTTATTTTCAAAGTAGGCTGTAAAATGTGCTCTGGGTTGAAATACAGTGTATGTAATTAGATTTCCCTGCAAAACTTGTTTCTGGAGGGCTAATATTCCCAGCTGCCCTGTGTCAAAAACTCAAAAAAGATTCAGAGAAAAGCCATAGAAAACACATCAGAATTCCATGCGGAAGGAAAGACCCCCTAAGTTTGCATTTTTCATGGTCTCATTAACCTGTAGGCACTTCAGATCTCTCCATTTCTGCAGTATCAGAGTACAGCTGCAGCTCACTGTTCACCAAAAAGTTGTTGTCAAATACAAAACAACTGTTTGACTTTTCCTGAATTGCATTGAATATTTGTGTGGTATTGTTTTGAGCATTGTATTTTCTCCTCGTGTGGCATTCCTCAGAGTGGACCTATACACCCGAAGAGTCAGGTGGTGGAAGCTGGGCAGATACTATCGCTTGCAAGAGCAGAAGGAAGTCAAACAGGTAAGTGGAGTAGTCCGCTTGCTAGTCCAACGGTCGCAGTCAGATGTCCTTGCCAGACCTAAAGAGTTTATGAGACAGAAGAAGAGAAGTTGCAAAGTCTTCATCCTGTTCTGGTAGTGTGTTACCTGCAAAAAAGAAGCTGTAGGCCTTATTTCCACATTGCACATGTGGTCAGTAGCTGCACCTAAGAAAGACACAGTAGGGACACTGCATGGGCTGCACGTTCTGCATCCGGGCAGATTTCTCCTACCAAAAGGAAGAGCCGTTTCTGAAGCAGCTGGGGACCGTGCCATACTGCCTGTCCCCCGGAGGCCTGGAGGGGAAATTAGTCAGCTTCAGGGGAGCTGTAGGAAGGAAAAGACAATAAAAGAAAAAGTCACATGCTTTTTTTTTTTTGTCTTCTGAACATTCTTCTTATGGAAGGAATGCAGCAGGCAAGGATTTCAAAGGGACAAGAGACATTAAATCATTATTGTAGGTGATCTTAGCTCTTGCTTCCCTCCTTTTCAGTGGAGTATTGTAGCTTCTTTTTTTTCCCTGTCTGCACATCAGATGAAGTAGAACAGAGTGTCTGCACTGCTGCAGAGGAACCTGAGAAGTAAGCTGCAGCTTCATGTTACCTGGAGGCCTGTGCTATATCCCACCCCAGCAGCTGGCAGCCAGGCAGAACAGGGCTGCATCCACCCATGCCAGGGGCACAGTTTTGCCATTATAACTCTGTAGTTAAAATATAAACATGTTTCCTAGATTCCTCCTTATGCTAGCATGGAAACCTCTGAAACTTTGCAGTATCTAACTGATACTGGAGTTGCCTGCTGCTCTCACTAGGCAATCCTCTTCATTACCAGTTCTTCCAATAGTTCACACTTTCTCCTAGGTTTGGCTCTTTAAATCCCTTTAGTATTTTTGTTGGGTTTGAATGACAGCTATTACTTTCCTTCCACAGAAATTGCATACATGACTTCAGTGCAGAAATCTCACGGTGTAAATCACTTTTTATGAGTTTGCAGTTTTGGCAGTGTTAGTGATTTTCAAATAGATCAGAGACTCGCAAGTCTTTTAATATACAGCTATTAATTAAAATCTGCTGCAATTAAATCTAAATAAAGATTTGCCATCTAAGCTATTTAACTCTCTTAAGACTGTTCAGACATCAAATAAACCTGTTTTTGTTGTTATACCCGAACAGCCCATATCATAAAGATTCAATAAAGCCTCTAGGGCCATTGTTGCAGCTTTACACATTAAAAAGAAACTGAGTTCTGATAAAACCAATGTGAGCCTGAGCAGGAAGCAGGGAAGCTACAGGATGGCTTCTGTGAGCAGCTGACAGAAACTTCCCCCATGTCCAATAGAGCCAATGCCAGCTGGTTCCAATATGAACCTGCTGCTGGCCAAGGCTGAGCCCATCAGTGATGGTGTTAGCACCTCAGGGACAACACATTTAAGAAAGAAAAAAAACCTGTGCAATTACAGCCAGAGAAGGGAGTGAGAATATGCGAGAGAACCAGCTCTGTAGACACCATGGCTAGTGAAGGAGGAGGGCAGGAGGTGCTCCAGGTGCCAGAGCAGGGTTTCCCCTACAGCTCGTGGTGCAGCCCATGGAAAGGCAGGCTGTGCCCCTGCAGCCTATGGAGCAGGTTTGCTGGCAGGACTTGTGACCCCATGGGGGACCCACACTGTAGCAGTTCATGAAGAACTGCAGCCTGTGGGAAGTACTCATATTAGAGAAGTTCATGGAGAACTGTCTCCTGTGGGAGGGACTCCACACTCGGAGCAGGGAAAGAGTGTCAGGAGTCCTGCCCTGAGGAAGAAGGAGCAGCAGAGACCACGTGTGATGAACTGACCACAGCCCGCATTCACTGTCCCCCTGTGCCGGTTGAAAGGAAGGAGGTAGAGAATTTGGAAGTGAAGTTGAACCCAGGAAGATGGGAGGGTTTGGGGGGAAGGTGGTTTAAGATTTGGGTTTATTTCTCATTACCCTGCTCTGATTTGATTTGTAATAAATTTAACTGATTTCCCCAAGTCGAGTGTGGTTTTCCCATGATGGTAATTGGTGAGTGATCTCTTCTTGTCCTTATCTCAACCCACAAGCCTTTCATTACGTTTTGTTTCCCCTGTCCAGCTGAGGAGGGGAGGGATAGAGTGGCTTTGGTGGACACCTGGTGTCTAACCAGAGTCAACCCATCACATTGTTTTCCAAATTTAAGAGCATTTCAGACAGAAGTAACCTTTTAGACAGTTGTAATCTGAAGTGAGGAGCACGAGATGATGATTGAGGCTGGATGAACTGCAAGAGCAAACATACTGCCATAATGCTCCTCAAACACTCCAGAAACAGCTCCCATTCAGTTAATTTCAGAGCGCCTTATTTGTGTGTGTCCTGTAGTAGGTTTGCTCATTTGGGCAAAGTGAGGAGTGTTAATTATTTGTCCATTTGGGTCAGTAATTCTGACATGTACTTACCAGTTTCCTCAGTGTTTGTCTGATTCTTAGCTTAACATTACATCCTGAGACTGAAATGTCACAAGCCAGGGCAAACCCAAGGAACAAATAGAAAGCAATAATATGGCATTTCCTGACAAGTTTTGGCAAAGTTGCCTTTAACAGTTGCTGTGAGTGTAAAAGCCTTTAGAAGATGAGCACATTTACTTGTTACAGGCTGTTACTGTTTTATCCTTAGTCGTGCACCATGGGATTTTTTTTTTCCCCATAAAATTATAAACTCTGTTGTTGAAGTTAAGATTATGCAGGAATTCCACCTTTTATTTTCTTTGCTGCTGATAATTCTAATGGTTGCAAAGAAAAAGAAGAAATTGTATTCCACACAATACTGGAATTCAGAAAGGAAAAGCCATGCTTAAAGATTTCATGACTTTTGATTTAATGAGGCCTGACTTAGTGTGACTGCTGGGTGCTGCGCATGGCCACACAGGCATTATGATGGCAGAGAAGCCAGGGAGGGAAGTTTACTTGTATGTTTTACAACAGTTTGCAGTGTTTATGCTTCTCTACAGGCATTCTTCATAGTAGCTGTCACTAATTCTTAGATTAAAATGAAGTGGTTGGATAAACACTTTCCCAGGGTTTTGGTGGAAGGTTGGTTTGGCATTTCAAGTCACTCCTCTGAGAAGCGCTCACCTGTGACAGATTACTGTGGCTACTCATTTATGTCTCAGCCTGTTTCACATTAGCTTGTCCTTTCCTGACTCCAATAACAATCTGTTTATTTAGTTTGTGGCAGATGTGCCAAGCCTGAGGATTAACAAACATGAAGAACTTCTCCCTCACATCCCCCAGTCAGGTGCCCCCACTCTGTGGCTGATTTATTTTGGGCAACATTGTTAGCTCCTTTTGTTTGCTTTTGGGTTTCTGAGCTTGAGGGTGGGCCTGACTCACATTTTCCAAGTGCTATGCAAGCTCTGGGGCTTATTTTATTTTCTCATTAGAAAAGTTCTGTTCTATTGCAGTCACTCTATTCCTACAACTCAAATCTTGAGGAGGAAAATCTAGTATAAAATAAGCTGCAACAAAGCCGACAGAAGCTGGCACCGCCCCATTGCTCATTACTGGAACAAGGCCGGGGGGTCAGGAATGGTGTGGTGGTCTGTTTACTGCGAGGTGAAAAGAGTAGGTATCTGTATTAATTGTTGTGCGAAAATACTATGTTCTAGCCTGAAGTAGGAAAATTGCAGCTATTACGTGATTCCAGTTATCATGTGGCCTTTGGAAAAATGAAGCCTGCACTGCTCTGTACCCAAGCCAACAACTCCTGCACAGTAATTTATGAGGTCAGGCCAACAAGGCTACCAGCACCCAACCAAACCCCACCATTTATGCGGATCAGCTCTTGCAGAAGGTGAAGGGAGTTCTCTAATTCTCAGTACTTATTGCTCCTCGTTGCATGACACCTCCGAAGTTGACCCCACAGCTCCCTGATACATGAGGGCCTTTTTTCCCCTGGAGATGTGGATTCTCTTGTAGCTGCTCTTTTCTGCGCTGCACCCTTCTCCCCCAACCAGTTTGACAAGGCAGTACAATCACCTCCAGTTCCTCCAGCCTGACTGGCCTCATTTATTCAAGAACTATTACAGTTACTGCTCTTACAGTTCTGGCTACAAAGCTATTATTCTGTCAAGAATTTGAGAGTAAGAGCTTTCCTCCAGCATACACAGTGAATTTCCACTCCCTTGGATGAAATAGCCTAGTAGAATTCATTCCTTTTCTTGAGGTGCAGATGGGAAAAATACATTGCAATCTATGACATTCAGGAAAATTGCTAGAGAAAACAGATTTTCTCTCAGCCTCATCCCAATTACATTTATTTTCTATTTCAAATATGCCCTAGTGTGCTCATAGCAGTTTCAGTGCTTACAGTGCTCTGGTCCCAAATAGAGCTTCGTATCTCCCAACTCCATTTTGTGATATTGACAGTTTCATATATTGGCCATATATTTTAATTTGGTGTCAGATGCTGAGATTCTAAAGAAGGCAGAGCTCAAAACCAGGTGAAGGGAGTGATGCCTATATTATATTTGCCACCTGCACAGCTGAGGCAAAAAAAGGTTACAGAAAGCTCTGTGCCACACAGCTTGCAGACTACAGCTCCACTAAGGAACCTGATACAGATGAAACATTTGCAGGCGCAGAACCCAAAGCATTAAACCACTACAAACCCATTAAAAGTGAAAGTTTGGAGTTGTACCTGTCATTGCTAAATCAGTTATTGTTTCCAATGTCCTACACTGATCTAATTCCACAGAATTTCAGGTATCATTTGTCCTCCTCCTGTATAAAGCCACCTTAAAAAAACCCAAAATTGTATGGAATTGTCTGCACTTAATATGCTGATGTTGTAGAGCCATGTCATTAGGCATATGAGCACCTACGCTTCTTGGCATTTAAAGCAGGACTGTCATTCCCTGTGCTTATGGAAAGTAAATTGTGTCTGTATGCAGGAACATAAAAATCAGAAATACTGAGCATTGACTTACAAAACTACTTAAAACTAGCCTAGATTTGGCCAACCTTCTTGAGCCTTTCAGCCACAATACAAAAATCTTCATCGAAGTCAATACCCACAAGCAACAAACCATACCTAACCTTGCAATCAGGTCAGAGAATGTGCTAGAAATGGCTCATGGGGAGGAAGTGATGGTGCTCAGGAGTCCTGTAAATTCACCGCAGGAGGAGTCAGGCTGGTGGTGCAGTTGGGGCTCAGTGCAATTCTGCAGCACTGGCTAAAACCAGGGTGGCTGATTCATAGAATCACAGAATGGTTTGGGTTGGAAGGGACCTTAAAGCTCATCGCATTCCAACCCCCTACCACAGGCAGGGACACCTTCCACTAGACCAGGTTGCTCCAAGCCCCATCCAACCTGGCCTTGAACACTGCCAGGCATGGGGCAGTCACAGCTTCTCTGATTCACGCCTTCCTGCAGGGTATCAGTAGCCTTGATGCTGCATAGGCCTGAACTGCAGCATGTGCACGAGACTGTGCATGTTTAAGCTTCTTTATGAGCATTTTATGAGCAGGTATGACAGACTTGACAAGAAATTAATGGCTAAATATAATTTTACAGCTACATGTATTTTTAGTTTCCTGAAAGTTAAAGTTTGTCCAGACTTGCTTTAATTACCTAATTATAAAACAATTCGTAATGCCAACCAGCTATCAGTTGACATTATCTATGTATGTCAACACCAGTTTGTTTTGCTGAGCTTTTGCTTAACTCCTGACTCCCTTTAATTATTATACTCCATGAATTTATCAAAAGTGGATAATACAGCTTCTCCTGCAATAGATAGTCTGGTATTTTCCACACATTACAATGTTTCAAACTTAAATAGGGGAGATTTAGGTTAGATATAAGGAGGAAATTCTTTAATGTGGGAGTGGTGAGACACTGGCACATGTTGCCCAAGGAATTTATGTCTGCTCCATCCTTGGCAATGTTCAAGGCCAGGCTGGATGGGGCTTTGAGCAGCTTGGTCTAGTGAAAGGTGTCCCTGCCCATGGGAGGGAGTTGGAACTAGGTCTTTAAGGTCCCTTCCAACCCAAACCATTCTATGATTCTTTGAATATAATCATAAGCAGCAGCCACTTCTAAAGAAATTCTGATCTAAAGAATTGGATTCCAATCTGAGGATTTCCCTGGCAGACGTAGCATTCCCTGACTTTCTGTGGCGCTGTTTGCCACAGCTGACTCATACACCTGTGAAAGTTGCTGTACTACATTGTTTTGTGAAATGAAGAATAAAGGATAGATAAGTCTTGCTCTTTGGCCCAATAGCTAACAAAAACCTGGAGTCCTCTGCAGCCCTGTGTACTTAACAAAGCCTGTTTCCCTCAGCCGAGAACAGCATTTAGCTGGCAACAACCCTTTACTAGGTCTTTCTCAAGGTCACATACCCAGTATTGCTCTGGCTTTTTATTAGGGCTCTCTTTTAGTTTTCATCTCCTCTATTTTTTTGCCTCATGAAGTTTCAGAAAGGAATAGATGCATCAACTGAAGTTCTTATCTGACCAAATACAAGGTGAGGTTTAGCTCCAGGTCAAGGCATCTAAATTCAGGTACCTACCTGTCTAAGTAGGCTCAATGTAGTCTATAGAGTGATTCTGTTTACCCCTAGAGAGACTCTTGATAGCTTGTCCACTAAATGGCTTTTAACCTGCACCTGAGCTGAGCTTCCAGTACAGTCAAGCATAGTGACTAGCTCCCCACTGTCTCTAATGGACCTCAGGTGCAGACACCTGCATTGGTGTCTTGGCATCAAACCAAACTCCATCCTATGGAATCAGTTCAGTACTTCAGTTCTTCAAAACATCCGCATGGGACTGGCAGCATCTATAAAGTCTCCCCCATGCTTTCTGACCAGCAGCTGGAGGCCAAGTGAGATACCCTGAAGCATCTGAAATTGGGCAGCTCAGTCCAGCCCTAGCTCCCTTCATGGGAAAGGGGTTTCTTTTATGATCATTAAATGAAGCTGCTGAGAATTCAGACAGCTTTAGCTCTGTGCCTACAATTTATTTTGCAACCTTCCCCAACCTGGTCTGTGGTAAACAGCAAAGCAGGCACCCAGGTCACAACAAACAGCTCCTCTGTTGTGTTTATGTCTCACCGGGCTTCTGCTTGCACTGCTGGCAGAAGGTAAAATCAAAGCTGCACTCTTTACCAAAGTTAAGGTAGCAGGGAAGTAGAATGACTTGGTCCCATGTTCAGTCAATGCAATTTCAAGGATTGCACATACAGCAATGGAAAAGCAAAGTAAATGTTTCCATCATGGTGACAGCCATTGCTTAGACAGCCTTCTAGCAAGATGCTCAGCAAACAGAGCATTCATAAGCAGCTTTATCCCTAATGCTTTTAAGAGGAATACTAAATTGCTTTTGCCTCATCAGCCCTTTGTGTTTGGGTGTTATTAGCAGGCAGATAGGGCCCAGAATATTAAAGAATATTGGCAAAAATGCTCAATCTGGGGCAGTGGTGGTAGGGTTTTGTTTGGTTGTGATTGGGTGGTTGGTTGGTTTGGTTTTTTTAACTGAGCAATGAATTGCATTTCCCTTTTGCAAGGTGAAAAGAATTGCATCCAATTGTGGGGAGCTTTTTTATGTTTGGAAATTTGAAGTTTAATGAGTGTGATTCATGTAATATTTCAGAACAATACATTATAATTAAGTTTTTATATATATATATATATATATAGCAAGGAAGCAAAAAAAACCTAGAAAGCAGCTCAAAGAACTAAGAACCTTCCAACAATGAAAAATGTCCATGCAACAAAATGGCAAAAAGATGGTGGACACCTAACAGCAAAAACTGGGCTTTTGCAGTCTCATGTACTGCAAGGCAGAAGGCAACTTAAAAGTGTCCTTTATTATAGCAAGCTCATTCAGCCTAAATAGGGGGAAGAAAAGATGGGAGAAGAGGACTAGAAAAAGTGGGTTTATTTTATAGTTTGCTGGAAAAAAAGCCACCAGCAAAAACAAAGTCACAAGTATGAGAGAAACTTGGTGTGGATAAACTTTCAGAAAGTAATTTTTATTACTCTGAATAGAGATGTCCAAGTCCAGTAAATTCTAACCAAGCTAGACCCATGTAACAGCAGAGTTGTCCCTTTTGTACTTTTTACAGCATCTGTTCCAATTCCCTCGTTATTTCTTTTATATTGTAATGATGTGCTAAGGCTGATTTGTACCATACTCAGATTGAACAACAGTAGTAGCAAACTGATAAAGCTTGCAAGTAAAGTAGCTTATTGGCACTGGCAGCTCAACCAGCAAACATCATAAAAAGGGTTTAAATCACAAACTGAATCCCTGCCCCTTGCTTTTCAGCTGGTTAACAGAAGATAGAGGATACCAATGAATTGATTGCATCAGTCACCAACTCTGTTAAAACTGACAGGAAGCAAGAGTAGTACAGTCTTGACATAAAATCTGTCAGTATTGAGCCTGTCATCCCCATCACCTACATAACATGGGATCTCTATTAAAAGGTAAGAGAGCTCAGCATCGACCTCAAACTGAAGATACAGCACCTGTCATGGTAGTTCACTAAGCATCGGAAGCCTCAACAACTGTCATGCTCTTCCCACACTATTTAAAAGAAGGTGTAAACTAAGTAACAGCGAGCTCAAAAGAGTAACCCTCTCCCTGGGGAGGACGTGGGCACCTGATATACCTGCATTTTGTTCCTCAGAGAGGATTCTAAGGAGAAAAACCACACGCTACAGAGGACAAACATCGCTTCATGGCAGAAAGCAAGCAAGGAGGACATGACCAAGGTTTCAGAAAAGTTTTCCATGACACAAAGCTGCTGGCAATGTTTGTGCCCCAGTACCTCAAGCTTCAGCAATACCTTGATTTCTTCCACTTCACTTGCCCAAAAGATCTACTGCATTTCTTTAATACAGCTGCATTCTGTACCATGTTTTATTCACAAGTAGTTGTGCCTGAAGGCACACACTTCAGCATGGAACCACCAGAGACTGCTTCCAGGCAAAGTTGGTATAACATTAACATTAAATGCATTAATAAGATATTGCTTGGGACATACTGAACATAGGCCAAATGTTCAGGAACAACCTTGATTTTAGCACCTGAAAAAAAACCCCAACTTCGCAGGGTTTTTTTTAGAACTCACATAGAGTGTGAAAAAATAGCAAGTTCCAAACGATGTGCTCACCAAATAAGCTAAACACAGTATGAGGACTTTGATGTTTCATTTGGTACAGGAAAAGCAGCTGAGAGGTGGGGAGCAGCTGCATTTCAAAGCGAAACTCGGAGCTAGCCTCCCTATAGAAACAAAGGAAGGCAGCCTGAGCTCAGGCTTGCTTATCTGAAACAAGTGCAAGATGAAACACAAAGCATGCAACCTTGTTGCATGTGAGAAAGTACCGTATGTTCTTTCTTTTATGTATCAGTTGCATTAAATACTGACTACACACAGGGTGTCAAACAGTGGATCCTCAAATGCTCACACAGAAGCAGCTTTAACAAAAAAATAAATGTTAAGTTGCAAATTAGTTTAAAAACAGAATCTGACCTTCACACGGCAACAACAGGTTGCACGCTTCATGCTACGTTATACTAAGAAAACTCATATACTGTTAAAAGGGTTGCCGTGTAAGCTCAGACTTGAAGTATCTGAGCGCCCTAGCACAAAAGTTCAAATTCCAACAGGGCTGACTCAGTCCTTCTGCCTTCCAAAGTACATAAATCTAATTCCATGCAGTTTTACTGTGAAAGGAATTCTTAAAACCAGGAGTTCTCTTCCCCGCTGTGTTGAAGCGGAAGATTCCCTGTCCTGAGAGATTTTCAAGTTGTTCCCTGCCATTCTTCATGAGAACTGACCTGCAGGCTCTGTGTCTGCTCTAGCAATCAGGTTGTTACTTGTTGATATCAAACATGTTGCTTTGAAAGCCCGGAATCAAGTTATAGAAATACAAACGACTTGCAGTAATGTAATTAGTGTGATGTAGTTCAAAATACTGTTACATGAACCCCCCCCCACTACATTTCAAGATACTTCACCTAAAATGTTTTAAGAGTGGCATCAAATCCACAATTAAAAGCTACTGTTTGCTTCCTTACCAATAATTTCTTAGGTATGCTAGCAATCTTCAGGATACAGCAGATTTGCAGGCAATTGTTTTGCCAGAGTCCGTGATGCACTCACATTATTTATAACTGTTTTACCTTCAATAGGTGTGGGGGAAGCCAATCACCTTCGTCAAGAGCAGTAAAAACAAAGCAGCATCATGAACCCCCCCAGCTAGCCCAGTAGAAGATCCTTGTGCTAAATAATTTTGTTATTCTTTTTTCATTGTTTACTTCTTATAATCACATTGAGGAGCAGCAAGTGTGCAACTATCGGCTCATGTCAGGCAGACGCAGTTCTCGCTGACTCCACTGGCTTTCTTCCTACACAGCTCCTTTCCAGAGTTTTTGTATCTCCAGCAAGGAAGGAAGTCCATGGATCTAGAGGAACAATCACTTCAGAGCCAGCTAACAGGAGCAGAGAAAAGATAACTATAAGCAAAATTGAAGCATTCCAGCCTGTGAAAAGAAAATAAATAAATAAGACAAGTATGTGGTGCAAGACAAACAGGTAGAAGTGTTCCTTGGAGAACAGCTGTTTGAGATTTTAGCCTGTGGCAATAAAGCAGTGAGTCATCACCCATCACAATGAATGCACTCTAAAGCTAAATCATTTGATGTGGTAACTTAAAACCACATTCAGCTTTAGATTCTTTTCTAAACCTACATCAAAGATGAGGAACTTCCAGTAATTCTCATTAACCACCACAGACTTACACAGGTACTCCAGTACTTGGGCCCTTGAATGGCGTTTTTCTCAGTACTCCAGGAAAGCCTCATGGAGTGTCTCAGCAGAAGGAAAAAAAAAGAGACAATGATACAACTGGGGAAAGACACATATGGGGCAAAATACCCATTCCCCATTCCCACCTCCCCCCCACCCCACCGAGATCACCCGAGAAGCCACAGCACAAATGGACAACAAAAGGGCTGTCAAACACTGCCATCAGATCACACCACTTTGATAGCCACCGGTATTAAAGCAGTGCAAAGAGTAACAGCTGCAGTTAAGACCTGTGCAGCACTATAACAAGATCACATTTTTAACAACATAAATGGTGTGTAAGCACCAGAATTACCATAGCAGTTCAGACTGACTACTGGTCTCTTTATACTAGTCAGGCTTCAAAAATAAAATGCTTCAGAGGAAAGTGCAAGAAATTCCAAGGGAAAATTCTGCTTCCCTTACGGACAAATATATGCCCTTTTTGTAGATTAACACTCTGCCCCCCTCCTCCCTCCCTGAGCATACAGTGGGCACTGTGCCTCTTTCCACATCTTGCAGACAGTGAAAGCCATCATTTGAAGAGGAACATAGAGCAGAATAATACCTTTCAACAGAAAGAGCCGCTGACAACTTTGTTGTGAACATTGTATTTTCATATCTTGCTGTTTCTAGAGAGTGAGCAGATCCTCTAAGGCTGTAAATTATATTACAGGTGTAACAATAAAAGCAACTCTGAGATTACAACTCCAATAGTTTAAAAAAAAACACCCAGTAATTAAACATGGCAATGGTAGTTTCTGCCAACTTAGCCACAGGAATGTTATCCGTCCCATGCAGTTCACGAACACCTTGGCGTATCAAGTCTCAGCAAGGTTTAAAAGCAATCCTCTTTCTAAACTGCAGTAACTCAGAAGTTAAAGATAAACCTTCCCATTCCCCCCTCTTTTCCAATTACCTCAATCTCTGAGAAAGATGACAAAAATGCATAGAGAATATTATATCCTATGACCTCAATAATCTGATTTTTCAAGTGGATGTAGAGAATAAACTTGCAGAAAGATGGTATGACAACACTTGAAGAGCACACATGCAGGTCACTCACCAAACCAGTGTTCCTTAAGAAAAACTTAGCTGAAGTCAAAGCATCTTTCAGTTAAAGAACCCTTCAGAAAGGTACTTCCTACATTTCAGCAGTGAGAAACACAAGAAAAAAATCCCAGGTAGATTTATTTCATGACTATTCTTCACAGAGAACATTTCACAATCTATATCCAGGAGGAGGAGCCTGAGGCTTGTTTGAACAAGATGTAACCCTAGGCAGGCCGCATCTTTGGAGAATGTGGCACACACTGACTGATAAAAGCAGCCCTCCCAAGTCAGAGGCATTTTAGGAGTTAATCACAGCAGGATACAGTTACCATTGCCTATGGAGTTGACAGTTTTGGCATTCAGTATCAGTAAAATCTTTGAATGAACTGAACCAGTGATGTGTCTTCACTGGACAAATTTGGGAAATAAATGCACTGAGGTGGTAGAATTGCTTGTACACTAAAAAACCCCTCTTCATTTGTTTTTAAAATAATTTGGGCTGTTTCTCAGCATAAGTTTGTCATCTCTTAGCAGTTAACCCTACAGTCATTTTCAAGTTAAAGGGCTAGAAAGAGGTTGACTGCTTAAAAGTGATGTTGGGTCTGTCCTTTAAAGGCCAGCATTTCAAGAGTTAAGGGTTTACAGCAACATCAACTCCAGTCTGCCACAGAGATAAGCATCTTTTCCTGTCCTAGATGTAGGCAGCTAGACTTCAGGTCCATTAAGAAAGCTGCTAAAGACCATTTCAGTTCTGCAGTGGCTTTTTTCATGACCCTCCTACAAACTTTGCAGCTCATCTTCTACATGTGCTTACTGCCCCACTGTCAATTCTTACCTAATTAAACTCATTTTGCTGAATTTTAACAAACTAACATGTCAACAAACGTGTTTCTTTTTCTGCTGCTCTTTCTAGCTACAAAGTTAACCTTATTGTATGTAATCTGAAACTCGTTTCTTAACATACTTAGACACAACAGAATAGCTTACATAAGTTTAACACAAATACATCACATTACTATATAGCACTTCAACAAGCTGAAAACATACTCAAGTCTTGAAATAATCCTCTGAGAAACACCATTCAGATAATTTTAGAAGAAATGCAGAAGTCTGTTCAATGGACTACAGATTATCTTCCAGGCTCTCCCAAAACCAGAGCTATTGTCCGCCACAAGACAATGTTCTTATGCACTTTATCTATATAGGAGATAAAAAGCTGTGCAGAGCCAACTAACAGGGAAAGCTGACAAGACAGAGACCTTACTGTTCAGAACCCCCTAGTATCAAGTCAAGACAAGCAGACCTGCCTGTTCAGGTCACAGAACTGGAAGTTTTCTCTTCAGGGCAAGCAGAAAAGTTTTGGATATGAAAGGACTAACCCAAAGAGTTGATTGTTTTCTAACTGAAGGAACCCAGTTGTGTGTAACCTACCAAAACCCCCACTTATTTAGGAAGATAGCGGGAGCCAAAGGATCAGTTCACACACACATCCAGCCTTATTCAGTCAAGCAGCTTTGAGAAACGCAGGTGAAAGCACTTTTCCCCAACATCTCAGGTTGGTGGGATTGGAAAAAGAGAACTAAACACCAAAGCAAAGGTTTTGGGCACACATGGTACAACTGCATTTCCAAGGGGATGCAATCCTTCTGGTATGCACAAGACTGTGTCTGAAGTATCCCTCCAGGTGATCTGCCTTATGAGAGAAGTTTAAAATACAACCTTAAAAAAGATTCTATTTTCTATAAATTCTGTTTTATGTTAGAAGCAGAAATTAGTCATTTGCAGAAAATGATTGTACATCAACACTTATCTATCCACAGGAATCTCTCTGCACCTACTTGTGGAGGGTGAGAAGGCAGGGCACAGATAAAAACAGATAGAATGAAACAGTTAGTGTTAAATTTATTTGCAGCATAATAACTTCCAGACTGGTGCACAGACTACTAGAACTCTTCAAGAAATTGTGTTTACATATAAATATGTTAATGAGAAATTACTGATGCCTGTATTGTGAAGTGGCTAACCCAAATCAATTCGGGTAAAGAGAACATTACGTATGTAGCTTGTTTTAAACATTCACCCCAAATTGCAATAATATTAAATACAATGTACTTGTTAAAGCCAATTTTATTTTCCAGCCTAAGCCATAGAATCGTTCTGAGATATTTTTTACCTTTTTTTCACATAAAAGTATTTTAAAAACCCATGCTAAATTAACTATACGTGGAATTTTCAATACCTCAAACGGTTCAGCTCAGCAATGCCCCTGCCTCTGGATTTCAAACGTGTTTTATCACAGGTTTGTTGAAGGATATTAAACCCAACTTACTTCTTTTTCTCAATTATATCAATATTTAACCTTTACCATACTGTTCAGTGAAACACAGTAATGTGCTATTAAAACACATAAAAGACAAATCTCAGCTCTAAGGAGCAAACATTTATCAAATAAAAAATGGGTAACACATTACATGGTGAAGAGGGATATGGTAAATAACTACAGAGAACTACTTGGTGGTACTACCTCTGCAGAGCATGAAACACATTTTGGGGACACCAAATAAACTCAAGTGGGCTTCTTGCATAGTTTCCTCATCAGGAGGTTGTCACAAAATTATGCTAGAGAGAAATACAGTGAATTGTCCAAAACATTCAAGTAGCAAACCAAAGGAATTGTAACAACTCTAATTCAAAGCCTTTTTCTTACCATATTGCATTCAACATTTGTCTCCTTTGTCACTTTCTTTTGGCAAAGCAAGTTTTGGGGACTTTTCCCAGGCTGGTTGTGGTGTCAATTATCTTGCATTAATTCCTCTTATTACTTTGCAAAGCCATTTAAATATAACAAAGTACAAAGGAACAGACAATAAGGTACAGTTTTTGCAAAGTGAATTCTGCATCTCTGTGGAGTCGGCAGAGCACAGAAATATTCTAGTATAGGTGAAGACTTGTGTTACTGAGTGGCGAGAACAGGAAAAGTCAAGTGAAACAAAATTTAAAGCAAGCAAGCCACACAGATTGGCCTCATTAAGGAAAATCCTATTAAAAGCCTTATCAACTTAAAGCTAGGCAAAGAAAGCATCTTCTGCTAACAGCATTACTGCTGTGACTCACTACTAGAAGCCTACCACATGCCAGTGGCCTGGCCCCAAACTTTTCTTCACCTGATAATGCTTACTCTTTTCAGAAGTAAGGGGAGCACATAGTAATGCCTGAAGACTGTACAACTGCAGAAGTACATGCATCTCAAAAAGTTGACAATGTATACTATGGGGACCAGTAATTTCAACTCTTACTTCTGTGGATGCATTATTGTGTTGACAGCTAAGTACCATTTCTGGTTTTCAAAATTGGTCTCACTTCAGAAAATACAAGATACATTTGACATGCCAATTGAAAAGTGCTTGTTATTGACTGTAGTAACACTGGCAAATGCATTTTACATTGTCTGTCTTCCTTACATGACACGTACCTTGACATGGACTAATTCATCCACTTCTACTCAAAGTGAACTTATTGATTTGATTTCATCCTGCATTACAGTTTTGTCCTGCCAGAAAGTGCTAAGTTTACTTGTAAAAGGTAACCACCACTGCTTGAAGAGACCAAAAAGCAAACCAACCCACAGAAAGGGGGAACCCAGCATCAGAACTGTATGTGTTTTTATAACTTCCATGATTCTCTTCACAAAACTATTCTCGTGTGGCGTTGCCCCAGATATGCAAATCTCAGACATTTGGTGTGAGCAGTAGTTCATCAGAAGACAAACGAAAGACTGGTTATCTTAATTTCATAAGGAAGACAGTTTAAAGGCATTAGTCTCCCTTTTAAAAAGGGAAAAAATGTCAAAAAAAACCCCAAACTAGCCAAACTAAAATTCACTGCCATGTTACTACAGCATAGCTCCAGCGTATCTTAAGGGGAAGACAATTTCTAGTGCAAACAGAAACGTCTTCCTACTTTTTACAACAGCAAAGAAACTCAAGCTGTCTCTTTTAAGGTAATTCTTCAGAAATTTACTTTTATTGATTTAGAGCTCCCCAATCAAAGTAACTTATTTTAAATGACTTCTGAATAAGCAGCTCAGAAAATTCAGACTGCAGGTAGCATCCAAACAAGTTCTTTTGGTTCTCCAGCACAAGAGCAATGGATGTCTGTTAAACTGTTTCACACCGTTTGCTAAGAGCTAGTATCACATTTCCACAGCCATCCCTTGCCCTCCAATCTGAAGGGCAATTACATGCGACTTCTAAAAGCAAGGAATTAAATATTACCAAGGAAATGATGATTGTCACAATGCAAATGCTAAAGAATATTAAGGCCAGTGAATAATAACTGTTTATAAATAACACTAATTTCTATTAAAGCTTGCTTTTCCAAATATAACCAGAACAAAAGCACAACAATTCTGTAGTGTACCAAGTGTATATTTCAATTTACTGTATGCAGTCTAACAACAAATTTGGTCATAATTTACCAGATATACATAAATGATTTGAGTAGTAAAAGAAGATTCAGTTCCAAGAGAATAAGATCATACCTTGAGGGGAGGAAAAAAAAATAATAACAAAAAAAAACAAAAAAAAAAAAAAAAAAAACCAACAACAAAAAAAAAACAAAACAAACAAACAAACAAAAAACCAAAAAAAAACCAAAAAAAAAAAACA
>JANHGB010042212.1:0-22173 GCA_026283785.1 Coracopsis vasa
AAAGAAAAGGGGAAAAAATTACTGTGTTTCTGCACTCTGTAGGCAGAGCCATGCTAAGTGGTGGTACGGAGGGGTAGCAAGAAACCAAACTCAGTAGGGGAGCACAGGGAAGGACTGTTGCAGCTGGGACACAAGGTTTTCTAGTGCTGTGTTTCATCTTTTTTCCTTTTATAAAGAGGATTTTGATATTGTGCATCCTTTAATAGAGTAAACGCTCCCCCCGCCGCTCGGCTGGCGTGCCAAGCACTGACAAGCAAGCGATGTGGCACATGGTTGGCTGCAAAATGGCTCATGCTGCGAGTCAGCAGGCGCCTGCTGCCGGGCCGTGGGGACACTCTGCAGCCAACAGCACCTGGCTCTAGTGCACATACACACTTGTATACACACACAGACACACACACACGTGTATACACACACACACACACACCCCCCACGTCCCATTGCAAAGCAGGGCTCCTATTGCCCACCCCCTGCCACCCCTCCTGCACTGCTCCATAGTGTAATTCTGTGTCTGTCTGTGTGTGTGTGTGTGTGTGTGTGTGTGTGTGTGTGTGCACAGCCCTGCCCTGTGCCCAGCTCATCTCACACTCATGTTGATCACTTATTCTCAGGTGTGAGGTGCAGTCCCCTCAGGGTTATGATGGCCACTGGGAGCACAGCCCCATGGCTCCCCTCTGGAGCTGGGCTGGGGAGGGTAGTTTGCAAACCCATTGCGTTACCTGAATATGGGAATAGCACATGGTACAATTTCAGATGGAGGAATACACCCACAGCTGGCCTCTCCGAATAATCAGCATCCCTGCTCCAAATAATGAATCCCACATGTGACTTCTGACTGAGCACTGAGCAAGCAAGACCCTGACCATGTATGTGCCCACTCTCCTGCATGCACATGTTTACATGCATTTGTAGGGGGGGAAACAAAAAAAGCCATGACACTTTCTGTCCATCCAGGAATGTGTTAAAACACTTCCAATTTAGGCAAAGCCCCTTTTTTGCATCTTTCCCCCAGCCCCTTCCCACGGCTGGGCAGCCCTGCCCAGAGCCACCAGAGAGGAGCCATGTCCCCTGCACTGATTGTGCAGTGTGGGGATGCTCCTGCTCTGGTTCCTCCTGGCTGTCTGGATTCCCCGCTCCAGCCTCACGCTGCTCCCAGTTTGTCTGACGGAACACCTTCTTTCTCCAGGATCGTGCATTATTCAGGTTAAAAGCACCGTGCTGGACCTGGGGACGGTGGTGGAGGACGGACTGGCTGCAAAAGGACACTGATGGCCTCGGCTGTGCTCTGCGTCAGCTCCTTTTTAAAGATGTGATGGGAAGGGGGAGCTGCAGCTTCAGCCCCATCAGCTCTCACACCCCGTACGCACCCAGCGGGACGTTTTAACCACGAGGGTTTTTAATTCCACAGCAAATCTTTTGCAGTACGAGTTAGTCTTTGCAAATAAGTATCTTTGACTTTCTCGGGGGGGGTCTGTTTGGGGTGGGAGGGGGCTGGGTTTGGTTTCGTATGTGTTTAATATTCCGTGCTTGGTCTGTGCAGGGCCACATCCAGGAGCACGAAGCCTCTGCTCTGGGGGTTGGCACTGCCTGGGCCCTGCTCCTGTGTACAGTGCTCACCAGGTTTCCATGCATCGAGCCCTCCTCTTGGCATTTCTCGTGACTGTACTTCTCTCACCAGCCTGCCTTCCTTCTTTCCTTCCTTGCTTTCCTCCTTCCTTCCTTGCTTCCTTTCTCTGTAGCTTGGAAACTAAGCAGAGGGTTGGTTGGCTTTCACTAACCCTTACCTGGTGATCTGTCGTACAGGGAATCGGGGGGGGAGGAGGGGAGGAGAAGAAAAAAAAAGGAAATAAATGACTTTGTCCTGGGATTTGGGGCTGCCCTTTCTGTCTCTGCATCTTCAAATATGGGGGGGCTATTGGCAAAGCTTTCACATAGGCTCAGACTTTTCCCTGACAGAGGCAACCACAGTGCACACACTGGTACAGAGGATACTGAAGAGATTCTGGCTCGGCCTCGAGTCACCCCTGCAGAAACACGGGGCAAGGAAAGGCTTTTTCTTGCTGACACAGCATCAGGCCTCTTTAGTTGCAGACTCCTGAGAAGCTTCAGGGTCACAGCTCCTAAAGCTGCACACATAACCCCAGAGAGCCCCTAACCCAGAGCAATGGTCCCACAGTCTCCCACTGCTGGGACCTTTCCCCGCATCCCTATCCAAACAGCCATGATTCTCCTGACTTAGAGCTGCTGTTTCTCAGGACTATGAATGAGCAACTTCACAGCCCAAACTCCAGTATTCCCAAGTACACAAGGCAAACACTCACTACAAACTGGAGAATAAAACAAGATACCACCATAAATACGACAACTTTATTAAAATATACATATGAGTACAAATGAATGATTATATGGATAAAGTTCACTGTCTGTAAACAAATATATTAAAAAAGAGCACGTCTTTTTTGTGATATAAAGTGCAGTTATGTTTCCATATTATATACAATATGTCAGCATTATGGGGAGGGTTGGAAGGACTATGGAACTAACATTTGATTATAAGATAAAATTCTCTGAAAAAGTATACACCTACATATTACAGAAGAAGGGCTTGGGCTGGAGCTTATTTAGCAAACAACAATCAGCTTCCACCGCGTTAATGCAGCTAACGAGAGTGAAGGGCTCATGATAAATTAGGAGAGAGGCACTAACCCCCTTGTTGAAGGGAAACTTGGACTTCACAGAGTTCACCCCTTCCCCTTGTCAACCCCAAACTTGCACAGAGGAAAAAAATCAAAGGACAAGACCTTGTGAAACACGTGCATTTGTCTGCAGTTTGAGGGAATCAAATATACACGACTTTATGTACAGCTCTGATAATGGGGGGTACCAATGTACAGAGGTAACAGCTTTGCAACCGAACCATGCCAGCACTGGTCCTTACACAAGAGAGGGACCAGGAGAGTAGTTCTGAATCAATGGGAAAGACAAACAACCCAAAAGCCTCCTTAACACCAGTCTGTGGGGTGTGTTCTGCTTACTAAATGGCACAGGGAGCCCTTGCTGTGGGAAGTGCAGCCCAGTGCTGCCGGGCACTAGGAGTGGGGTGTGCGGCAGGAGCGGCAGCAGGCTTTGCTGTAGTACCAGTGGCTGCAGAGGTTGACTTTTATGGCCAAAGCACAGTTGGTTCCTGCCTGGTCCTGGCAGCTGTCGTCTGGGGGAGAAAAGGCAAAAGGCACCGATATGGAAACGAAAAAGAAAGAGAAAATAAACCATTGTGAGCTAATGAGCACAATTCCCTCCTCTACACAGCCTGCCCTAAGCACCAGGGGCTGTGCAAGGAATCATCCTAGCCGTGACTGCCACCTCCCTGCCCTGGTATCTGGCAGAGCATCACCTGAAAGACACCATGGAGCTTGTCCATAAATACCATTGTCAGTCTAAGCAAAGGCAGGAGAAGGCTGACCCATTCCACCATGCCTAGCCTGGCTTGGGGAGCCTCATTTTGTTCCAGCCCTGAGGCTAAAGCTCTTCCCTATGCAACAGGCATTGCTGGAGCCACCAGGGCAGCCTGGCAGGGAGCTGCCTCAAGCCAAGGACCTGGCAGGGCATGGGGTAACCTCAACGTACTTGGACTTTCTGCACCAAAGGGGCTATTTGAGAAAGGGAATGGTAATGCAGCTGTGTTACAGCAGGAGTTAGGGGTGAGTCAGCTGCTGGAGACAGGGAGGAGGCCAGAGACTGCTTCAACACTCTCCCAGCTCCTTTCAGAGCAATATTTTGCTTCAAATCCACAGGATTTATGATTATATATATATATTGCTTAAAGTCCATAGGATGCATGAAACATGAAGGCAGCTTGCTACACAGCGGCCACAGGCACCTCACAGGCACCATGCCACATCCCTGACCCCATGGAGCAGAGAACACCCAGCAGGGCCAGAGCCAAGGCCAAAGCTAACCCCAAACCTGTCTCCCATTTTCATGCTTTTCTCCCACATCGTTTTTATTCCCGAATCCTATTAAAGGATTAGAACTGTGTGCTCACTAAAGATCCCAGGGAGTTTGAGCCAGCAGACGGCTCAGATAACGAAATAATTACAAATCCTGCAGGACATTTGGAGACCAAAAATCATTAAGAATACAGCACAGATGAAAGTTCCCAGACATTAGCTGGAATCACACAGAAACAGCACTCAGTCAGTGCTCCAAAGCTCCTATTTATCCTAAGGTGCTTTTTTTGAACTCTCCCCTTCATTTAACGGAGTTACCTCCAGAAAGAGCCAGTGCACGATGCCCCATTGCTTGGGCACAGAGCGAGAGGGCCCCGGGATGACGATCAGATTGGTGGTCAGTAGGGGCTGATGCTGGCCAATGCTGCTTAGGGGGAAATCAGTGGAAATCAAGGCCAGGGGGTGCTGCTGGCAGTGGGGCTCACCTGGGGGCTCCGTGGGGCAGGGCTGCAGGTCACAGGTTTGTTTGCCCACTGGCTTCACCAGCGGGTCACAGCCCCGGACAATGTCCTTCCCTTGGTAGCACTTCACATCCCGCATCCTCACACCGATGCCACAGGTTTTTGTGCACTGGAGAAAAGAGAAAGGGGCTGAGGCAAAGCCCCAAGACTGTGCGGACCTGTGCTAAGCCAGAACATGCTAAAGGAGTGTGCTCACTGGAAATGTCAGAGCAGGGAGCTGAACTCTTCCCCTGGCTGAAAGCCATGTCTCAGTCCAGCACCACCGGCTCCTCACTCCATCTTTGCTGCCTGCAGCAGCTTCTGCCTGGGGATACACGAATGTGCTCCCATCCCCTGGCACTGTGACCCTCTCTCCTCCTGCTGCTCTTTGCAAACAGACACGAATGAGCTGGCCTAGTCCATACGCTGCTCCATGGCACCAGGGTGGCTGCAAGCACCTTGAGATCCCCCTCCAACACCCTGTGTTTGCAGAGCTGCGCCTGGGCTGGTGCTTGCTGCCCACTGCCCCTCGGGCACCTCGTGGGGCTGGGATCACAGCAAGGCTGCTTTGGGTGATCACAGGCTGCAAGGACGGTTTGCAAGACTAAACAAAACGCGATGCCCAGAGCCGCAGGAAGAGGAAGGCAGCATTAGAGAGGGCTTGCAGGGACCCAGCTACAGCCCTTCCCAGCAAGAAAAAAGCCAAAGCTGACCCCAAACACCTCCTCTCATTCCTGTTCTCCCAGAGCACAGCCAGTCCCAATTGTACCAGAGCAGCCAGTGCAGCAGAAGCGTCCCCCTGGGTGCTCCCCTGAGGGCTGGGCCCTGCAGAGATTCGCCGAGCTCCCTGGGGTATTTGCAGGCAGTGTGATGCTAGGTATGAGGTGATGGGGCACCACGCACTCTGGGCAAGTGCATCTTGAAGAAGGAGCATTTCTCTCCCACCTCCCTCCCTGAGCTGCCCCGAGCTGCCCTCGGCTCTCTCCCCGCTCACCTCCGACCAGGGGGTAGTGTACCACTTAAAGCATGGCCGCTCGAAGCACGTCGTCTCCTCCACAGGCTTTTTGGCCACATCGCAGTCGGCGGTGCTGCGGGTCTTGATCTTGCCATTGATGATCTCCAGGCAGAGCACAATCCTCTTCTTCACACCCCGGCCGCATGTGGTGTTGCACTGTCAGACGCAAGCAGGGCTGGCTGAAACCCGCACCCCGGACCCGCCGCAGGGCATGCCCCCTATATCACCCCCCAGAACCAAGCCCCGGCTCCAGCCACCGCAGCCCAGGAGCGCTGCACTTACCCGCTCCCAGTCCTGTGCCAGCCAGTGTGAGGGGCAGTTCTTGTCCCCGCAGGGGTGGATGGCCAGCGGCTTTGTCTCCAGGTTGCACTGCGACTCCGGCACCACACGCCCATCGCTGGTCTTGCAGTACACGTGCCGGATCATCCTGCCCTGCCCGCAGCCGCCACTGCACTGAAACCACACCAGGCACAGTGGCACTCAGCAGCGGCAGTGCAGCTCCATTCCCATCCCCACAACAGGGCAGAGATGCCTCCACAGGGCTCAGCCACCTTCCCATCCCCACCTTTCCCAAATCATGGGGGCATTATCTGGGTTCAGCTTAAAATAGCTGCAGGGAAACACAGCACATCCTTTCCCAGGCAGCCCCACCACAGCCAACATACCCCATGGTCCCATCCTGTCAGTGCTGAGTGAAACTCAGCACCTCTCAGGCCAGGCAGGAGGGGAAACCACGAGCAGGGAACCCCGAGGAGGTCTCAGAGAGGTCAAGGCAAGTGGCTACAAATATTCCCCTGCACTGCACCGGGGCAGGCAGTGCCACACTGAGCACCGGTGGAGGCCGCGGAAGCCCCACGGTGTTCCACAGTGCTGCCGCTGCCATGGAAACTGCTTATTTTTAGCTGATGCTAATGCATCAAAACCTGGGTAAAAATAGCTTGGGATGGAGGGGGTCTCTGTAGCAGAACTGTGCAGGCAGGGAAAAGAGCAGGGGAGAGAAAAAAAAACAAAACCAGGAAAAGGCTCATTTTCTGGGCATGGAGCAGCAGCATTGTCATGGTACGCTGTGCAGCAGACAGGCAAGAGGACTTTGACACCCACTAAGGTCCTTGGACAGGTCTTTTGGGGTTTAACACCTCCTGCACCCTGTTCCCCACAAGGAATGGGCTCCAGGAGGACCTATTGGGAAATGGTGGGACCCATGGGGATGCTGGATCACCCCCGGTGCCACGGGCAGAGCCAAGGTGGTCAGTCAGGATGACAGTGCTGGTGGGCAAGTCCTGGCAGAGGTGACACAGGCACCAGAAGAGCCAAACAGTGGAATTACTTGGAGATTGGCTGTGGGTGCAGGCTGCCTGCGAGTTCATCATAGCTGGAGCTGCCAGGGATAACGAGCCCGACCCAAAACTCCCAGCACCAGCGGCACAAGCAAGGCTGCACACGGGGCCAGTGGCAGTGATGGCCACCCCGGGTCTCACCGGCCCCCAGTCAGAGACGGTCCACTGTCGGTCACAGGGCGGCCCCGTGCAGTTCTTCTCGGCCAGGGGCCGGGTGCTGGCGTCGCACAGCTTCTCGTCCTCCGAGCAGCGGATGTCCCGTGTCACCACGCTCCGCTCCCCGCACCGCGCCGAGCACTGCCAGGAGGGAACGGGATGGCATCAGCAGGGTCCCACCACTATAGGGACCCGGAGCCACTGCCGTAGGTTTGGCCTTTGTTTGTGGTTTTATGTTGTGAACATGAACTCTAAAAGCACACCCTGACAACTCCCTGTAACTGTCCCTAGCAACGTCACCCCTCTTCCCCCAAGCCCCTCAGCAGCTTCAGCTGTCAGCTCAAGGTGCAGCAGGGCTGCATCCTGCCCAAGGCACCAAAACCACCTGGGCAGAGCTGAAAGGTTTTAGCTGTCACTCACAGCCTGGGTGAGCTCTCCCTTAGCTCCTGCCCAGAGCAGCCTGCTCCTTCCCCCCTCTTTGGAGAGTGTTTTCCCCAAACTGCACAACTGAGGTTTTTGTGCTGTGGATAAATCTGGCACCGCACAGCCCAGTGACATTATTTAGAACTGGATTTGAGTTACTACAGTCTCACATACACACATTTGCTTCGTGCATAACATAAAGCAGGGAAGTGTCACAGCGCAGCGCTCAGACACGCCGCTCGATATGTTAATCCTCAGGTCCTGGAAATATGCTTGCTTTTTTTTTTAATGCCTATTTCCTCAGCCAATTTGGCACCCGGCTTCAGATGGGATCCAAATGAGATTAGCTTTGCTGCTGGCTAAGTACAAACTACTCCAGGACTGTCTCAAGTGCTCCCTCCCTGACACAGGCTAGAGGAGAACACAGATTTCTGTAAAACAAGCCACTGGCTCCCACTGCAAAGCACGGGGCACAGTTACACCCGCTATATTCACTGTGAGCCACGCTGCGTTCCCCTCCCTGTACCACGAGCCGGGGCAGTCAGGGGACTTGCTCCCAAGCCACCCCAGCTTGGAGACCAGCCCCAGCTCCCCAAGGAAGAGACATTGATTTGGTTGTTTCCATTGGTTTACATTCTCAAGTGACATGCCAGAGCACTGACCATGCCTGGAGATGAACTCAGAGACACAAACCCTTTCACAGGCTTTCCCAAGCAAAACAACAAGCTGAAACAGGAGCAGCACTGCACCACCCCAAACCATCTTCCAACTGTTTAGGGATCTGCTTAAGGCACACTAGGAAAAGGTTCAATTCTCCACGATTCACAGGGAAATTGCAGGTGAGGAAGGAAAGTTTATAGGAACGCAATTCATGTGTGAGGTGGGATCTCCCCTGGTCGAAGATTCTGCCAAGGAAGTAGAGGTGGGAGGACCTGAGCAGCAGGCTCCTGCCCTGTCTCAGTGGGCAACGCTAGTACCTCATATGCAGTCAAAGGCCTCACAAGTGGCCTCCTCATGATGAAGAAGACTCAGGGCTTCATTTTAGGGAAAAAGATTTCCTGACGCACGCTGGTGCACTGCGGCCAGTGTCCTGAGGGGCAGAGCCTCAGATGGCCACGAGGAGCTTAAATCAGGCAAGGAACGGAGCAGCGCAGGCACGTGCTCAGCCCAGCGCTGCCAGGCCAGCCCCGCAAGGACCTACCTCGGACCACTCGGACATCTCCCACTGCGGCCCGCAGGCCGGGTTCCTGCAGACCTTGCGCTCGTCCGGCCGCGCGATGTCAGCGGACTCGCAGAGGTCACTGTAGACAGAGCTGTCGAATCCCGGAGAGATCATCTTCCAGCAGCGGACGATGCGGAACTGGTACCCCTCCCCGCAAGTGCGGGAGCACTCGCTCCAGCTGCTTGTCTCCCACCTGTGGGGGCAAGAAACGCTGGACCGCAGCCAGAGCATCCCACAGGAAGCCCTGCCTGCTCCCGGCTGGAGGGAGATAGCTACAGTAGCAATGAGCTGTAGTCAGGCTGCCAGTGTGCAAGAGGTTTTCCCATGGGATGGGATCTGTTATCATAGAAATATCTCAGAATCACAGCCTGGTTCCAGTTGAAGGGACCTTAAAGCTCATCCTGCTCCAAGCCCCTGCCACAGGCAGGGACACCGTCCACTAGAGCAGCTTGCTCCAAGTCCTGTCCAACCTGGCCTTGAGCACTGCCAGGGATGGAAGTGTTTGTTGGTGGTTTCACCCAGCAGACCTGAGCTCACGCTCATAGGGGCAGATGCTAAAACCAGAGAGGAAGGAGACACTGGCACACTGAGGCACGGACTGGTATCCTTGCTGCCCGGTGCCTGCTACCGCAGGCTGCACACTCCCCAGCCGAAACCCTGCGTGTGCAGCACGTTTCTTTGCCATGCTTATGGGCCCATGTTTGCCCTTTCCTTTTTGCCTGATCCGCTGAAGTACGATGAGGACACAATCATCTATCACCTTGCAAATCCCAGCAATAATGTTACACAAAGCTGTCTGAGCCCTGGTTGGACAGAAATTCATGCATCACCATCAGTCTAATTCTGCTAATGTCATGATGCAATGGGCTGCAAGAGCTGAGCTCTGCTCTGAGACACTATCAGCCCCATACTGTCCCCTGCCACAACTCTCCTGATGTTACAAGAGGGAAACAGCTTGTAAACCAAGAGGAAAGACATAAAAAGTCAAGATTTTTACAGTACAGTAACATTATGGCAATTCTCACTTAAATTTTTACATCTTCAGCTTATTCTTTAACTGGCTTAGAATTCACAGCCCCTCTGGACACAAAGCCACCGCTGCTGCCACTGAGCAGGACAGACACATCTCCACTGCACGCACAGGGCTCTGGGCACAAGCAGCAGCCATAGGGAGATGTCACACAGTTAGAAGTGCCACCTAAATTCAGAAGGGAGATGAAACCTAAGCCCATCCAGATGAGGCAAAACTCTCCTAGTATGTTCTGCTTGGAAAGCGTTGGCAGCCCATGAAGCATCCCGCCTGCCCAATGAATGGTCTTTACTGCTCTGGCTGCTCCCGGCAGCTCCTCTGTTCCTCGGTTTACCCACCACCAAGCTGCCATCACCAGTGATCACAGAGCAGCTCTTCCCCCTCACAGTGCAAGCCCATGGAGCAGAAACAGCACAACCATAAGGAGCAGCCTTATAAAACATCAGTGGGATAATCTAAGCGTGAAAAGACCCCTAATGCTTGTGCTAAAAAATTACAAAGTTAATGCAAGTAGAGGTTAAGGTCCTCATGGTGTCTACAGGGCTCCCAGCAGTTGCACCATCCATCCACCTCCTAACACTTTTTTGGCCTCAATGGCAGCCCGCCCTAGCTTTCAGCAAGATCATAACTGCTAAGGGCACATGCTTTCCTTTCCACTCCTCCTTCACAACTACCCAAGGCAAAAGCAAGCCCTCTCCGGGTGCCATTCCTGGTCCCTGGAATCACTGTAGTCTTGCTTTGCAGTGTTCACAAATGACACCATTTCAGGGCATGCACCAGGCAGCTTTACTTCTCCCCCTGACCTGTCCATAGTCTGATACCACCACAGTCATCCTTGCTTCAGCAGACATTGGTCTGTCCTATGTATAGTTGCAGATGCTGCAAACCTCCCAACAAGCACAGCCCATGTTACAGACCGGCAGCAGGGCTGCTTTTCAGGTAAAGACCCCCATCAGAAGGGAAACATTCTGCAGGACTTCCAGCAAAGGTTCTCCTCTGCACCAACTCTTACCCTGATACAAGCAAACCTCAGTGATGTTTAGGATGCTGAAAGGCACAGTTTGCAAGCCCAGCCCCTCCACCCAATTCGCACATGTGCTCCTCCAGGCACTGACCAGGCAGGATGCTGCCCAGTGTTAGAAGCCAAACTTGCTGGGAATCCATGTGCAAACTCTGCCAGAGTTTATGGAAGTTTTAACCTGGCAGCTTGAGCTAAAGCACTCAGGAGGGAAGCAGCCCAGGGGGAGCCCAGGCAGATGCAGTGGGGTGCTACAGGTCATCCCTGCTGCCCCACCACCAAATCCACATCGACCCCCTCCCCAAATACATCCATGGCAGAGGAAACACGGAGCCTCCCAGGAGCGCCCTGTTGAGGCGGTACCTTGGCTGGCACTCTCTCCCAGCACAGAACTCATGGATGGGCTCAGGACGGGTCATGGCATCACAGTATGTATCATCCACTTCGATCCCATCATAGCGAACACACATCGCATATGTGGACATCACTCCTAGTTTCAAAGAGAATATACACACACAACAGAGGATGCTTGGTGATTTTGACATCCAAACTTTTTTTTTTTCCGCTTTTTCTTTTTAGCTGCATTTTCCAAAACTTTCTCCCGGCAGCAAGCCAGGCTTTCTGGCCCACGGGATGGATGCTGCTGGGAGGGGAGGACCGCTACAGTCACCCAGCCAACATGGGCAGTGCGGTTGAGCTTGGCTGCTTCTGCAGGCAGGCACGGCCGCCCCTGCCAGGGCTTGCCACCAAGATCAATACATGACTAACTCTGTTTTATAGGAAACACTCGGGGCAACGCATCTGCTGGGCAGCTCCCACCCTCCCCGGCTCGAGGGTGGAGGCGACAGCAAGCAGTCCCCAACCCGCTCCATCCACCCGCTCTCTATGTGCAGTACACCCTGCTTGCACTCGGGTGCTCCCCAGGGGCACCCAGCACTGTGGGCCAGGACAGGGCTCTGCAAGGAGGCACCTCCTGCTCCCCCAGAAGGCAGCCAGTGTCGTCAGACCAAGACCTTTTCCCTCGCAGCCTGCCGTGCCAGAGTAAATGTTGTGAAGTCCATTGTGGGACCTGGCTGGGGACCAGGAGGCTGCTCTGGCTACAGGTAACAAGAATTGCAGCTCTTGGGAACACATGGTTTATGTGAAACTAAAAAAAGCTCTACAGCTCTTGACATGGTATTGCTTCTCTGTGATATGTCATTAAGAAAGGGCAATGAGAAAGAAGAAATTTAAGTAAAACCTCTCTCTGCTAGCTGCAAAACCAGGGCAGCCTGGCCTGGACAAGGGGGAAATTTGTTCAGAGGGGATCAAAGAAGTCAAAAATGTCCCAGACACGTGGCTGATGGGATCCCTGGGACGGCTTGGAAAGTTCCTGCTGCCGGCACACTGAGGGCATGTGTCTGTCTGCTGGGCAAGAACAAATGCATAAAAAATAAAATCCTTACATTTGTTCTTTTAAGAGATGTCCTTCAACTGCAATCCCTTCTCTCCCCCTTTTTTCCTACTTTCCAGTTCCAGGAGCATTGCAAATCTGGATTATTTCAGGAACTGTGCCACTGGGGAGCAGTGCATGACCCCCACATATGGTTCATCACAAATGGTGGGCTTAGCAAGGGGTAAAGGAGGAGAGAGATGAGGTGGCTTGAAGGTTTCGGGGGCAAAAAGGGGGAATTTATGCAAAAAGAATACAGGCCCAGATTTGACATCCTGGTGTCTACATGGCTGTCCCAGATTTATACCCTTGCAGCTGAGATCAGGCTCCAGGGTAGGAGGAGTGAGAGAAATGAAACAAAAATCAAAAAGCCAAACACTATTTTGTTTCCTGCCAGAGCTGAACAATCTTCAGACCTTCACCATGCAGGAAGCAGCTGAGGGTTTCAAACCCTGCTGAAGGCTCAAAAAGGGGAGGAAGAAAAAAAATGAGGTAACATGATGGGACTCAGCAGGGGTTTGGGGGATCCTGCTGAGCCCCAGGGCATCCCTGCCGGGCTGGGAAGTAAAGACAGCACTCAGAGCCCACCCAAGGGAGGGTGTTGTGCAGGATGATGGACAAGCCAGGCACCAGCACCCAGCCCCCGCAGTCTTTGCACCCAGGCAGAGCAGATTTGGGGTTGTGCCAAACCAGCTCCAGAGACTGCGAGATCCCCTACACAGCACCAGGTCCTTCCCATCCCTAACAGACAGAAAAGTGACTCACACACCAGGTGATTTCAGAAGTTGTGCAGAATTTGGCTGTTTCTTATAACTACCTGTGGTGCATGTAGAGCTGCAGGGTTCATGGGAGGAAAGCTTCCACCTGTACATGTCAGCAGCACTCACACCTTGGCCCTTTCTTAACAACTTCAATCTGTTTCTAGCGATAAGCAAACAAAAGAAAAACAAAACAAAACAAAACAAAACAAGGCATTTACAAGGCGAGCGGTGATAGGCCACGTCAGACACACACATCTGCCAGCAGCTGCAGTCCGGTTGGGTTTGGGTTTGGGAGGGGATTGACTGTGTTTGGCGGTTGGGTTCGGTTGTTCTGAGTTTTGGGGGTTGGTTGGTTTGTTTGTTTGTTTGAATTGGTTTGGTTTGTTTCACAACATACCTGTCCTGAGCCCCAAGTAGAATCCCCAGCCCGGTTAGAGGCAGAGCTTCCACTGTCTAGAAATAGAGAGAATGGGATAAAAATACCCACAAGTAGAAACAGTTCAGAATTTAACAAAGTTTGCATTTTCTGCTCAAATACACCTGGCCCTGGGCATACAGTGACTAAAGGTGCAGTATCTCCTCCCCTGCGGCTGTGGGGACGGGCATGCCTGCTGCTGCTCAAATCTCAGCAGCTCACTCCTTCTGAAAGCAAACATGTGGCACAGGAGTTTCTAAGCTTGCTTCTCAAAGCACACTTTGCTTTTAAACACCAAGGCATGCCATTTGCCTACCCACTGCTTTTGACACTCTTGTTTTGGTTTGGTTTATTTTGGATAGGCAATTTGCATCTCTCATACCCATGCTGCGCTCAAACACATAATGCCATTGAGAAAGGAGTAACAGAGTCAGCCTGGTGTACGAAAAAGCATTTGCTAAACCAAGAATAACAGCTTCTCCCAGTTCAGTGCATCCTACGGGCTGTGAGGTTTAACGCACCAGGGATACTGCACCTTTACAACAGAAGGCTTCAATTCTGCTCTCATACCTTTGTTCAAACCCTTGAGATGGCTACACTGAAATAGTGTACAAGGTTGTATCCTGGCATCCAGTTGTCTCTGGCCTGGCAAGATATGCAGCTTGTAAGATTTCTAGGCAGCAGAAGCTCTGAAATTGCCTTATTTAGTTGTTTGTAAGAAAACGTTCAGGTCCAGTCTATCAAATCAACCTTTAAAAGGACACTGTGGAGAACCCAGCCATTTCCTTTCGGACCCACCCTCCTTCCACCACCAGCACTGAGCCTCCAGAAGGATTAAAAACAACAACAATCTCATTTTTCCCTGTTGATTTTGTCTCTGTCAGTTTGGCAAATGGTTGCTTCCTGCGTTTAAAAGGGAACCAAAATGAATATGATTCTTCTTAGTGGAAAAATAACAACTTCAGCTCACTATAAACAGTGTTTTATCTTCCCAAACCAGCTCTGCCTGGGGACCCACATCAGCCCCTGCTCCCAGCTCAGTCCCACGTGCTGCCTCCTGCCACCCAGCCAGGAGAGGGCTCACAAGATGACAGTTTTCAGTAAGATCCACTAAAACACAACAGCTGCTTTTTATACTTTCATTTGCCGAGAAAAAGCAGTATTACCTAGGTCCTCCAGTCTAGGGCCACCAATTCCCTGTGACTGGGACTCCTCTCCCTTCAACGGAGAAAATAATCTTCAAAATAAGATTTATGCCACAGCTGAGTACAGAAGATCTGTAACAGCATCCCTTTAATGTATGTGATCCTAACTAAAGAACTGCTTCCATGGATAATGAGGCTGCAGGGACAAGTTCTTTCCAGATAAATCAGACATTTGGTCACAGGGTGGTGTGTCGATCACTTACCACTTCAAGCAAAGACAAAACTGTCATTTTGTTCTCCTCTAAATGCAACAGCAGTACACAGTCCCACAAAGCTGGTGGGCTTTTTGCTTTTCTTTCTCCTCTTTATTATAAGCTTTATGATGAAAACAAGTGTTTTCTTCCCTGCCTGCACTTTGCTTCTGCTTTTCAAGCACGTAACAGCACCAGAAGTCATCACCATCCCATGACCCTAGCTGCGGTCTGGGCTGCCCATCTTCCCAAAACATTCCCTGTAGCAGAAGAAGAATCTTTTTGAGTGCACACAAACACCACAGGTCAGCAGCCAGAGCCCCTGGGCTCACAGTTCTGGGGTTTATTTTAGTTTTTATTTTGAAGCAAAGGGGAAAACTCATGGCTCCTGCTGTAGGATCAGCCCTGGCTGCACACTGCACCAGCAGCATGGGGTAAAGGAAGAAGGGTGCCCAGATATGCCCTGGAATGCCATGGAAAGAGTTTAACTGCTCCAGGAGAGGAAAACCAGCACTGCTTCCCTACCACAGCACAAGAGCCACCCACCTGCCATTGCCCAGGGAGGTTTGATCCCAAAGAGGAATTATAACACACCACACTGGTGCAACACGCTCCTACACTCCATCCACACTAAGAATTACAATTGTTTGCTAAGAAGTAAGATGCTCACCTCTAATCAACACTACCCCACAAGGATGGATTGGTTGGATACAGCATGCAAAGAGATGATCTTCCTGTACATCTTCATTGACATGAAATGAAAAGTGAGCAAAAAGCCACCATTCATCCCAAGCTGAGCCTGGGAAGGATTTAGGAGATCTCAAGTCCATGCTCCTGCCCAGACCTAGGCTGACCCCAATAACAGACTGGGTCCCACAGGGCCTTGTACAGTCCAGTTTTTCTGAGCTCTAAGGATGGGGATTCCCCACCCACGGCAAGATGTTTCCTCATTCCCTTCAGCACTGCTTCCAGCTGTCCCTGAACCTCCCCCTCCTCCTGGAGGAACAAGTCCAATCCCCAACACTCTTCACCTGCCTCCAGCATCCTGCCCCAGACATGCCAAACCCCAAACTGCCTCCTACCCGCAGTAGGGGCTTTATCCTGCTGTGCCAGCTGCCAGCCCCAGCTGGGCTGGACACAGCCTTTTGGCTAGTGCAAAACTAATTTGCATGTTAATGTTTATATCTGGAAAGTTCATATTTTATTCTAGAGAGAGTGGTGGGAGGAGGAAGTACTGTAGAACAAAACCTAGGGAAGAACTGGGAGTGGAAGCGGGCAGGGAAGAAAGAGAGCAGTGCTGGGTATCATGCCTGAAGGGTTTTAAACGCCTGCCCCATGTCTTCAACAGATGGGCAGCCAGGGGCAGTGCAAGGGGTTTTTAGCACCACAAAAAACTACTAGAACCTCTGACAGTCTTTTGTGACTCTTCTGTAATAGCCAAGCTGCTCTGACACTTAGCGCACGTAAAGGTCACTGTATTCCTAGGAGGAGGAAGGCACTAGCCCCATTTAACAGCTACTGAGAGAGAGGTTTGGGGTACAGGGGGCCAGTCAAGGAAGCATGCTGCAGAGCCCCCAGGGGCAGGGGACCTCCTTCCCTCACCCCATGGCACAGGAAAGCAGGGAGGTGACAGCACTGCACTTATCTGTCAGAGGGTTAATGCAATGCTTGCTTTGGCAGCTGAAGGTAAAGTTTCCACACCAAGCCACGAGACGAGATGATAGACTCAAGCCTTCGGCAATGGCTTAATTTGCTTATCATTAAGAAGTTTCTTGATACATTTGCCTACATGGACATTTTCCTTAGCATAAGTTTCTTCAGCATAATCTAGTATAAGCTCTGGGTAGGTACACCTAAATACAACTGCAGAGCACCTGCTCAGTGCTTTACACTTTGTCTTCCGGAGCTCAGCATAACAACCTATGTCTTATTGGCGAGAAGAGTCAAGGCAGCATAGCCAGGAGGAGACCCACAGGGGAGGTGTGGGTGCCATGGGGGTGCACAGTGGGACCTAAACCCACAGCTGTGGGTCTGTGACCTGGATGACTCCCAAGGCCTCAGTTGCAGCTCGAGCTCTCTGGGGAGTGCACTAATGCATATCTACACACAGAGCGTTAACTGCTGTCCTGCAGCAATGGTCCCATCTCAGCCCTGTGTGCCTACACTGGGGATGAGCTCCCATGGGCTGGGACTAAAATCTGCTCCCCAGACAGCATCAGGGCACCTTCGTAAGATGCTAGACACAGACTGGACAAGCACTAACCTGAGACTCCCTTTCACCCAGCCCATCCTTGCCTGGACAAACTCTGCTACTACAGCTAGATTAATTCTTTATTACTTTCCACTGCATTTCATAATGCTACTAGGCCAAACCAGCTGTTAAAATGAATCCCAAGTGACAATCCTAATATCAGTCAACGAGCTGCCACTGGAGAGCTTTTGATATTCTTGTCAAAGCCATGACTAACTGCACTGCTTCTGTTTCTGTCACGGCAGCAAACCTGGGCTAGTTCTGCAGGCCCTACCAAGGAGCTCCTCCTATCCCACTCTGCCTCTCCAGCAGCAGGTTAAAAAGGCAGAGCCATGCCTGGGAGCATGCTCCTGCCAACACAACTGAGGATAATGAGTGGCAGTCAACAGGGTGGGTAAAAAGGGGCCAAGACCAACTTCTGCTGCATCAGAACTCAGAAGGAAGGGCCTGGGGAATCAGAGCAGGACACCAAGAGAGGCAAAAGGAAGAGGCTTCCTTATAGTCATGGCTCTGATAACAAGCTATGACAGGCAGAGAGCAACGCATAAGCTGACAGCCATCAGCATGGACTTGCCAACATTCCCACTAAGGAGGGCAGCAACTATTCCTCTTGTTTAATGCTCTTTTGACTTTCTGATCCCAAATCCCTGGCCCTTCCTTCCAAATTAATCACCAACAGAAAGTATTCACATACAACAGTCTACCCCCACTTACCTTTGGCTTCCAAAGCAGATAGAAAGCACACAATGGGGTCTGTATTGAATACAGGGCTGAGGCAAGAATAGCAATAAATAGGATTTACTGTAATTAAAGGATGTATCTCCTACCTTGCTTTGTGAGTTCTGTTCCCTTGAGGGCTGCTCATGGTGACAGTGGCATTTGAAAACGGTGTTTCTGCAGAGGTGTTGACAGTTCTGCCATTGCTCAGCTCCATGTAAGTGCTGTTAATGTTGTAGGTCACACCACCATCAGTGTCCTCATAGTCAACATAAAGGCTGTCGATTTGTGACCCCACAGAGTTGATTGGGTCTCCCTGGGCAAAGATGCTGTTCATGGTCATGTTGAGCATCAGCTCCTTGGAGTCCGAGGTCTTGTCCAGCAGCTTGTCCGTGATGGCATTCTCCAAAAGGAATTCCCTGGAGGCGAACCTGGGGTCGAAGTCTCTGTCGCCATGGTCTGTCTGGTAAGTAGACCTGGTTACGTTTGAATCTAGATTGGAGCCAACAGGGGGAAAACAACAGTGACAACCACAAAATGCATTCAGGCTGGGAGGCGAAAGCAGCCTGGAGCAGCAGGGACATGGCAGAGCCTGAGCAGCCCAGGGGGATAGAGGCAGGAGCTAGATTCCTGGGGAAGAGAAAACTGATGGCGTTGTATCCCTTTGAGAAGAGGGTGCAGCTCTGTGGGCCTTATCCTGCTATCGCATGGCCAGAAAAGAGTTCAGCACCTGCCAGCACTGCCCCAAGCAATAGCAGAGGTCAGAAAGGAAGATGCCCTCCTGGCCTCCGCAGCCATGCTGGGAAAGCGCTCCAGCCAGTTTGGTGGTGGGATGCCCAAGGGACTGGAGCAGGAAGGAGGTTGCTGGGGGTCATGGAGAGGCAGGAGGCAACAGCAGATGTGACAGGGAGCTTTGTGCACCCAGGGCTCCCTCCTGTCCTTGGCATGAGGCAAAGCACAGCAAGGCACCAGCGGGGAGACCTTACCCATGGCCACCTCCCACCCACCAGAAACCAGAACCTGAAGGGCAAAGAGGACTTGTGAGCAAAGATGTTTTAAAGAACTTTCCAAGGTTTCCAAAAAATGAACCAGCAGACTCGCCAGAGGTAGAAACAGAGCGTTTCTCAACAAGAGCTCCAAGAAACACAACACTGAGGCCCAAGTCTCCTCCTTACCTTGGGGTTGTTTGCCCTTCAGTTTTGGCTCACAGTCAATTGTTTCTGCTCTTTCATAGACCTCATTGGTTTCCTGACCTTTGCTCAAGTTCAAATCTTCCTCCATGTCCTGCCTTCCAAACACCTGGTTCTCCAAGTCTATCCTTTCCCTGGAGATTTTCCCAAAATAGGTTGCATTGTGCTGGATAAAACCCAATGGCACATCTCCATCGAACTCCCTGCTTTCTTCACTGTCTGACTCAGAGAAGGTGTAGTAGATGGGCTGCAGATTTTTTGAGTGTGGCTTCCTCAGGAGGGTGTATTCAAATGTGATGGATGGATTCTTGCCATTCTGATTCCAGACCTAACAAACAAACGATTAGCAGATGCAGTGAGTATATGGCATGCAAAGCTTGTGATTCATCTTGGACTTGACAGTTGGTGAGCATCTACTTTGCTTTTCCAATCAGCTTTCCATAAGATTTTTGCCAAGAAAGGTTGGACCAGATAACCCTTGGGGTACTCTCCCAGCCTGGTATTCTATGCCTCTGTGATTCATGCTGCCAACTTCTTACAACTGGAGTCCAGCACCATTTTCCAAGAGTTATTTGGCAGCACTGCCTCAGGGATTAGCCCCAGCACAGGGACCGGGAGCCACAGGTCACACTTCCTCCTCTGAGCGGAGAGCCACTTGAGAAGTTACTGACCATCACCTGCAAACCCATTTCTGTGGCTATTGGGTATGAGGACACACAGATGAGGCACTACAACCTCTTACTGGTTTTATGCTTTATAAGCACCCAAGCATCCCTCCTTTTCCTGTTCCAGAGGAGCCTGGAGCTACATGGAGATGGCGCTGCCCAGAAGAAAATTAAATGACTTTTCTTTGTATGCCTGACTTTAGATGAGTTGCTTTCAATAGAGTTGGGGCTTAAGTCTGGTGCATTTGTCTAAGCTGTCTGGCCCAATTTCTTATTTTTACTTTTCCTGCCAGGTAACTTGGATAAAAATGCCAAGGAAGAGAAATCCTCCAGCTGTGCCTGAGGCATCTTCACACTGCAGAGAGGGGAGTTACCAAGCTCACGTTCATTACTCACAGCCCTGCCTGCATCCAAGAGCACAGATGCAAATAAAATAAGAACCAGGCACAGTTCTCACTCCCACTCCCCTCCTCAAGCTGCCCAGGGAGCTGGGAAACCATGGCAGGAGTCTGCCCAATGCCCACCCCTTTTCCAATCCAACAAAGATTTTCCTTTCCCCGTTACCCCCAGCATTGCTAACTTGAAAAGTCAAAGCTCACCATTATATTTAACCCTTGATTTGTCGGTCCTTGTGCAACAATATATTCTATGCCAGTCTCATAAACATCCATGGGCCTGCGGTACTTAAACACTGTGCCTGCGATGTTGAAGTTCTTTGGACTGTCAACTTTGTAGTTCCCATTGAAGAAATAGTACCCAGCTTCATCAGCCACGGCTTCCAACAAGAGAGAAAAAATATCAGTGCCATCACATAGCAAGAGGAATGCAATCGTGCCACTTGTTCACTCAAGGGATAAAAACCAGAGTGTCACAGTAATAAAACAAGTGTTTCTCCCATATTACAATGCATTTGTCACTTATTTCCAACACATACCATGTGATTATATGCCCTGCGCACCGGTCATGCATCCCTCTACATTGCAAGCTCCTGAGTATATGGCTTGCACTAGTCCATGGCTTTTCTCACCCTTTTGGCACTAGCACAGCATGAACATTGAATAATCACAGCTCTGCAGACAGCAAGACTTTCAGATAGCCAACAGCAGGAGCTGCCTCCTTGGGAACACTGAGCTGATGCCACCTGACCCAGCAGTGACTCAAGACAGACCATCCAGAACTAGCCCAGGAACTGTACTACATCCTCCTGTTCCATTCAAGTCTCCCTCTCCCTGCACATGGCCACATAAGGTTGCAGAGCACAATGGCTTCTGCCAAGTGAGCAACTGTGCTTCTCCTGGGCAACTCCAGATTTTTCCACACTCCTCCTGAGCAGCTGCACCATCTCCATTGCAAGACGGATGTTGTGGCCACCAGCACTTCAGAAAGGCAGCACACAGGTCGCACCTCCTTGGTGCTGTTGTCATGTGGCCATTGCACATTCCCCAAGCAGAAGATCAAGACCACAAGAGAGGTGAAGTCACTTGGCTATCCGTGATCCAGCACCAGCGTGTTTGTCACACCACACTGAAGCAGCAATAATATTGACCAACAGTTTCTGCATTAAAGCAACCAGAGTGGTGATACATACAGACCAGGTGCTCAGGCTGCAGGAAGGAGAAATGCAATGGCTTAGACAACGTGCTTGTGATTTACACCAACATGGATTTAGCTCATGTCTGTAATAAAACTACATTCTGCCTCACACTGGAAAAAGCATTAGCTAGTATAGACACACATGCTAGGGAAGTACCAAGAGATTATACACACCCAGAACATCTGCAGACTTTTTCCGCTCTACTATCTGAATATCTCTTGCTCCAGCAGGAATGTGGGTTACCAGGGAATAGCCTATGGGAAACTACAGATTAATGAAAGGAACTTTGTAACAGATACTCCGAATAACACACTCTGAAGTCAATACTGCAGCCATTGAGCACATTGGCCTTCATCTACAATTATTTTTGTTAAGTGGTGGATTAAAAAACTAATATTGATAATTTAGGCTGCAAACAGAACCTCAGCAATAATAGAGAAATGTGCGAACTACACATCCTGGCTTACAGTGGAAAAACACAAGGAAAGGAGGGAAAGGATGCAATCTTTACATGCACAGGTATCACATTTAGCTAAACTGCTGCAAGGAAATATACCTGGAGACTGCTTTGTTGCTAGCGAAGCAGTCCTGTGGTTCAGTATTGAACCCTGCGCTAGCCAGTCTTCCCAAAATCCCAGCAAGAGATTACAACTCCGAGGCCCCTTAGCACCAGGTAAGTGACGGGACAAGTCCTCCTAAGGCCACTGAAGTTCCTACAGCTGGCTCCATCTTAAACTGATCCTCAGAGAGCACTGATCACTATTCCCAAGTCAGACTGCAGTATTTAGGACAAGTAGGTTCTGTTGCTTTACATCTCACTAATTTTGGAAATCCTGGTCTTTCAAAATATCCCTGCTTCCTGTTAGGACAAGTCATTTCTTTCTAGTCTTACTGGGTCACGAGAAAGACCAAAATAGACACCAGCCTCTTGCATAACCCTTTTCACCATTCAGCATCAGAGACCTCAGGCTTCTGACAAGCACCAAGCAGAGTTACTGGTTTTCTTTAAGGAAGGCTTTCCCTGCCCAAATTACAAGTGGCATTAACATTCTGAAAAATGCAGTATATATATATATAATGAACAGAAACTGAATTTGAAAATCA
>JANHGB010042216.1:0-16096 GCA_026283785.1 Coracopsis vasa
TAGATTTAAGGAAGAAGCTCTTCCCTGTGAGGGTGCTGAGGCGCTGGCACAGCGTGCCCAGAGAAGTGGTGAATGCTCCACCCCTGGCAGTGTTCAAGGCCAGGCTGGACAGAGCCTTGGGCCACATGGTATGGTGTGAGGCATCCCTGTCCATGGCAGGGGGGTTGGAACTGGACGATCTTAAGGTCCTTTCCAACCCTAACTATTCTATGATTCTGTGATTAACAGAGATACCAGCGGAGCCTTTCCCCCAACTACACTGATTGAGGTTGCCAGAAGAGGACTGTCATTCCTAGGTAAAATCCTTGCTCCAGTCTTGTATTTGCATTGGACTTTTCTAGTGGGTTACTTCCATCTGCTTAGTTCCATGAAATTTGTATCAACATAATCACCTGTGAGACTTCTGCTCTTCTTCCTTATGAACTTTGGTTGGAATTGAGCAATGAATTTAAAAGTTATAAACCTATGGAGGAGCTGGAGAAATGCAAAAAGTGTTTTCTTTAGAGAAAAGGTGACTAAGATGAATCTGCGCTGTGACTTCTTTGTCCTCCCGTTTCAGAGCGGTTGGAAAGCACTCAGGTCATGTTAGCAATTTGTTTTCAACATGAAGACTTGTTATATTTTTCCTTGTGAAAAATGCCTTCTTGGATTTAAAAGCCTCTGGAGCACAATTTCAAGGAAAACACAGAAGCTGCAGCAAAATGTTTGAGCTTATTCTTAACACCAAAACCGGTGTCACATTGGTAGGAGTGGTACACACTTCACCACAAGCTCCCTTAGCTAAGAGGAATGTTTTAGTTCTGGTGTTGTTCTTGTCTTAGAGTCTGAGATTGTTCATGTCAGTGTTAGCTGAAGTCACGTGCAGGTTCGGAACAATGAACAGTCATTTATTGGCAATTGGTTTAAAACAAAAAAGCAAGAAACAAGGAAGCAAAAGTAATACCAAAAAAAAAGGACAAAAAGTACAGATGAGCAGAATGGGATTGGGATTTTCTTGGCTAACCAGCTATACTGAGATTTCCATGTGCTTACATATGGAGGGGTTTATAGGCTTCTCTGTTTTCATTCCAGCACCTATGAAAACCACATGTGCAAAGAAAATATAAGCAGTATGAAGTTGGGGGTTCTTTTACTGAATACCAGAATCAGTCACAATTCCAGATGAAACCATCATGGAAGACTTCCCAACTCTTTATTTTGCTTTTCAGCTGTTCTGCTGATGTTTCATTGACGTTTGCCTGTGACTCTTCTGCAATACATTCCTTGCCTAAGGAGCTTTCAGCTCACAGGGTTTTCTAGCCTGACCTTACTGCTGCTCTTGCTCTAATGTGCATCTCTCTGAGGAGCCCGTTGCTCTGATAATGCCATTAAGGAGATCTTGGGGCTCAGCAGATACACGTCCCTTGCAGGGGGGTAACTCTGTGGGAACTCTGTCTAAACAAGTCCTTCAGGATTCAACCTATGCACACCATCTACCTGCTCACAAATGCAACTGTTTCCTTTCAAAGAATAATGACTATTAGTAATAAAGTGATCTCTGTTGGGCTTCAGGAAACATCATCTTTGGGAAACAACATATTTGGCACGTTGTTTGGTTTGTGAAGAATAAAGGAACTCCAAATCATGTCACAGAATTGCGCCCACAGCACCAAGTCCCATGTTGGAAATAAAGTCAAAAAACCTCTTCAGTAATCTAAACACCTCCACCAATGTTCTTAAATAAAGCTTTGAATTTGTTTTTCATTTTTTGTGGCTTTTCACTTAGAAATATCCATTTTCCTGTATTTTTTAAATGTTCTTGCAATCAAACTGAGACTTTCCCATTTTAGTTTGACTTGAAGCTATTTTTGCCAATTTTATAATCATTATTATGACATTCATAACTGCCAGTGAGCTGAAAAATAAGTTTCCAAACAGCTCTGATTCACTTATTGTGATTCTGCAAGTCTGGCTATTACAGATGTTTCAGACTTTTCCACTGGGAGTCTCTGATCACCAGAATGAAATGATCAATTGCTCTAATTTAGCTTTTAAAGTGAATTGAATCAGATTCTCTATGATGTCCTTGTTCACAGGTTTTCAAACCCCAGCCTCTTAGCAGAGGAGGGGAAAGGGACTTCTAATAAGAGGTGGCTGCAACACAGCAGGCCAATTTACTGCCATTTAACATCACAACAGTGGAGTCACTGTTAACAAATTCAATTTATAAAGCCATTAAAACAACAAAACAGCCTGATTTGTTATATAAAAAGTCATGGTTTTGTCCTAGAAGAAAAGATGTCTGTTTCAACAAGACAGGCAAGAGAGTTGTTCTTGTGACTACTGCCCTTTCTGCCCCCTCTGCTTATACAATACATAAGATTTGTCAATGTTCTTATTTCCATCAGCTTTCCAGGGCCAGTTTCTGCCCTCAGCTGTTCTCATGAAAACCTGCTTAAAGCAAGAATTGAACCGACATCTAATTGAGGGCAGAAGCTGACCCAGATGTGTTCAAGCAAAAAGACTCAGAGGCTCAGCAGGAATTCAAGCAGAAATGGGAATAAGTAGCAATGGAGGGACCCCAAGTTGCTGCGGGCTTTGTGCTCCCCACTTGCTTTGCTCAAAATCATAGAATTATAGAACACTTAGGGTTGGAAAGGACCTTAAGATCATCCAGTTCCAAACCCCCTGCCATGGGCAGGGACACCTCACACTGAAACATGTCAGCAAAAAATCAGTGGGGTTTTGCCCCATATGAGTTGCCAATGCCGCAGGCTGCAAACAGCACTGGACACACAGCTCCTGGAGTTATCTCCCCACCAGACTGTGTTTATGGTGCTAACACAGTACTCCCCATAGGCAGGGAATGTAAATGTTTCTGTAATGCTGATAGTGGTACTGATAGTGCAACTGTTCAATTGCAGCTATAGATTTAGACTGCAGAGATTCTGTATTCAAAACATCACAGTAAAGATTTCTGAAGGCAAGGATCAAAACCCTAGCTCATTTTACATGTGTTTCAGCAGAAATCTTTCAGCCTAGCAAACCGAGTTACAGGAATGAATGATGCAGACATCTGATAGTGTAATTAATTAGATTTTGACACAATCTTTGGCAGACAGGTATTTGAGTCATATGAGGAGATATTCTTGGATCACACTTCACAAAAATGGCAATTATTGTGTTGAAAAGCCAAATACAGCAGTGTAGTGCTAAGAGAGATGATTCCATGTAAGCAAGAGGTAAGGAGTCCTGAAGCTACCTCACCTCTTTCTATCCTTGGAAGCCTCTCCTGGTCCCCAAAGTGCACGTGTCCAGTGCAGCAGCAGTGCTGCCTTGCAGACCTCTCCTTCCATCCCCTCTTCTAAATACCTTACGGATGTTTCAGAGTCACATTCCCACTTTCCTCACAATCCCATTTCTTGCTACGTACCCTCCTCATCACAGTTTTCATGTCAGTCTGTACCTTATCCCACCTTAAAAATGGCCACATTTCCTGATACCTGCAATAAACCAACCCAAGCACTCAGTAACAAGGATGGAAAGCAGAAATGAGCTCCCTAGTTATTCCATGTGGGTACCATTTCCTGTGCTGCCTGTCCCACAAGCTGTCTGCAAGAAGGGCAGTTTCCACCATTCCTTACAAACACTAGAGAAAAAACACTGTTAGCCTATAACAAAAAGCCAACAGGTACTAATTTCTTAGACCTGGATTGGACAGAGACCAGGAAAACCAGAGGAAAAAGGTGGATTTAGTCAGAAAATAAGAGGAGAGAAAGGTTTGAGCTTTCCTTCACCCCTGCCTTATGGTTAAGGAGGACTTTATCACTTTTTCTTCTGCTAAACAGAACCATAATTTTATGGACACTAAAAATAGATTTGACCTGTTCCTTGCTCTTTACAACTGCATATTCTCATTTCCAGTTGCCTTTATGCGTTTTGCTTGAATAAATTGCACAGAGTGCTTGGTTTAATGCATAGCATGGAGATGTTTTCCCTCCTTCATAAAGATCCCTCCCCAGGGAATACAGCCTCCTCATCTATTGCTTTTTCGGCTTTGAATAGCTGAGAGACACATTAGCATCCCCTTGACTGGAGCATGGACTGGGGGGCTGCTCTGCCGGTTCTCACACTCTTTCATCTGCCTCCTGAACAGCCTTTGGTAATCCTCCTATTTGAAACTTCCTTTTCAAGTGGTTGAATTTCCCTTAACTCATTTATAGTATGTGAGGAAGATTAGCATTGAGGAATCGTTCTTTTTCTCCTGTCTCCCTTTAGCACACGTAAGTCTTAAATACATATCACTGATCTTTTAACTTCTACGTATCCCAATGATGTCCACCAGCTTCCTTCCACTTTCTGCACTAAGGGTGCCGCTTCCTTCCACTTTCTGCACTAAGGGTGCCTCATAAAACAGCATTTGTGCCATGTATTTTATTCCAATAAATGTGGTTCAACCAGACCAGAATCACCAAGTTGTAACCCCATGGTAAAGGCAGCTCTAATTGAAAGTCTCCTTCATGCTGGAGAAGACTTGCAGGCAACACACAAGTCCAAAGCTGGGTTTCCTCCAGATCTGAAAGCAATACAACTGTACTGTAAGCCAGTTAAGTCAAGGTGCAATTGCTTAGTCCTTCATTTAATTATAGATATATAGATAGATACACACACACATAGAGATACATGTACCAAATACATATGTATTTGGTACCTCATAATTCTCTAGTGACTCCTGTGAAGGACAAGGGCAAGAGACACACAGAAACAGGAAAGAGAAAACCAGATACCTTAGCTCAGTACTTGGTGTATAACAGAGCAAGCAAATTAGTTATTTGGCAATCTAGACCTTCACCAAACCAGCCCATCCAAGGCCTCTTCTGTTCCAGATTGGAGATGGCTACTTCCCTGAACCACCTTCAGACCTCTACCATGCTGCAGGGGCAAACATCCTGCTTGCAGGAAGCATCTGTGAAATAAAGTAGGACCTATACACATAAACTGAAGCCCTGAAATAAATGAGCCACTTATCGTTACATGTCCTAAAGTGAAACAGGAGAAATTTTATCTCCTGTGATTAAATTAGTCCTTGGGCTGCAAAACAGTTGTGCTGTACGATTTCCCTGCATTAGTTCTGTGCAAAACACTTCTTATTTTCTCTCTAATTCCTCAGTTACAACTAGACTTCCATGCTGGGAGATGACCATTTACTCTTACACATTCTGCTCTGCAGATTACATTGTTTTAATTCATTGCAGCTCTTACCTGTATTTATTTTCCCTCATACATTTTGCTGCTGCTTCCCAAATATATCAGGAACCAGATTCAGGTGTGTGCATTACCTCATTTCACAGCAGGAGGTCCAATAGATGCACACATGCATTTTTCAAGAGATCAATAATCTTATTTTTGTTTGCCTGCATCCTCAGTGCAGTATTTCCATCTTATTCCCATAGCATACAAAAGGCTCAAGTCTTACTTGGGTACCAGAGAGCAACAGGTAAATCTATGCACAGGCTTCACGGGAGTTTAAGCACAGGCTTCAAAGAGGTTTAAAATAAGACAAAACAGACTCTTCTCTGACAGCAAACATGGAAACAATAAATTATCTTAACACAGACCAGTGGTCATGGCCAGTGGAAAATAATGAGCATTCCTGTCTGGTTTTGAGGGATTCCCTAAGGATGCTGTGTAACCAGCAAATGTTTTTTTGTCTAACCAAGAAAAATCAAGCTGCAACCCTGTCAGCCTTCCTTGTAGAATAAATGAGACAGAGATACTGAAATGGCAATTATCAGCAGAGCCACGAATTACTAGGAAAGCTGAATGTTGGCAAGTGCCCCACTCACTGATATGGGCAGTTTTGAATGTACTAACTACCATAGATGCTCCTGTATGTAACGTACAGGATGAGCGCCTTGATAGAGTCAGCCTAACCTGCACCCTACACTGCTGCAATCCCCCCAGTCCAATGTACCTGATGGCTCCAGAAGGAAATCTGGTCTGTTGTATTGAATGGGATTCCACAGCTCTGACTGAGAAGACTCCCTGCTGTGTTCCAGTGCTAGGCAGGAGAAATGACAAATTTAATGGAGAGCCCCTCAGCCGCTCCCCATCACACTTGTGCTCCAGGCCCTGCACCAGCTCCGTTGCCCTTCTCTGGACTCAAAGTCAATGCAAGTTCATTAAGAGGAGCTTGAGAGCAGAGCAGTATCTTGAGTGAATGGGACTCGGAAGAAGCATCCTGCTCCTTGTTTACACAGACCATTCCAGAGCCTTTAGCTGAGAGCACCACTGAAGTAGGGGCAATGCAAGCCTGAACAGGATGCTTGCTAGTGTGAGCCTGCCCCAAAAACAACACACTCTTCTTACAAAGCTCAGTCACTGCTTTATTCTGATGAGTTTCATACGAAAAAATCAAACCCAAACTCGGCAACATTTTCCATCTTTGTCATCATGAAAGGACAGATTCCAAATATAAGGAATTCAGACCTAATAAACAGGACTGTCAACACGGTATAGGGTAAGTGTGGCTGCAACTTCACATTCAGACACAAGCTTTGCCCCATTTGTATGTCCCAAAACTTAGTGCTATGTCTTTCTGACCCTGCTGGAAACCCCCTGGCATGGCACATGCTGGCAGCAGCTGCCTTTCTATTGCATGATTGGCATTTCAAAGGTGCTATTTCTGCTCTAACCTGATTTGGGGCTGGGATGAATTCTGTAACGTTTGCAGATAGATATTCATCAGTGCAGGCTGTCAACATCTGATCTAGCAGAATTCCCTAGCAGAAACTAATGAGAAATTTAAGAAAGAAGATGAAAAAGAAGAGGAGATAAAAGAGAAGTGTATTGTTCCCTTAAAAAAAAATCCAACAAACAATAAGCAGCAGAACTAGAAAGTAAAAGAATATTCTTCTAAACCCTTTGCCTTTTTTCTTCCGGAGGTGTATGTGCTGGTGTTTGTGTCTCCCCTGAGTTTTCTTACCCTTCTCACTAACTCTCCATTATCAATTCCTCAAACTGCAAAGAGCAAAAAACCAGAGTGCATTAAATCTGATTTCTCCTTTTAGTCCATTTTCCCACTGTACCTTTGCAGACTGTATTACTTACCATTACACAATCTTACATTCAGTATGTCAGGAGACACTTTCTTCAATAACAGTTTTGTTTGTCAGTCTAAGATGCAGCTGCTGACTTTAAAGCAGAGCGGATTTTAATAGCAGTCAGCAGAAATGTCACTAGGTGTAAGTAACTCTTCCATAATAAATACAGAAAAGTCTATTTAGTTGGCATAGCTGTGGTAGAATCAAAGAGGTGGCAGCTAAGGCCTGTCCTCTGTGTGTTAACACAGGGACAGGGGACACGTGGCAGCCAGTGGGAAGTGAAGGAGGCTGTAAAGTACATGTCCCACTGTTAATCTGTTACCCTACAGCACCTGGGTCAGACACAGGGAGTAAAGGGCTTTACTGAATTGCTTTTCTTGTATGTCCTGAACCCATTGTTGACCAGGGAAGAGAAAGAAGCCATGAAGTTTTTCAGGTATATTTCTTCTTGTTAAAGCTCAAGTTAATGATGTCAAATAGCAACACTTCAATACCATCTGCAAACACATCTCTCATACTCCTGGCTGAACCAGTTCTGCCTTCAGTAACCTTCTCTCAGGCTGGCTTTCAGATGCTGCACAGCTTTGGGTCCCAGAGGACCAGAATGATAACAGTATTGTAGAAAGGAAAGCGGGAAGAGATCCCACAAGGTCTGTTACTCCCTTCTCTTCCTCAAGGCAGGATCAGCTCTGCTAAATTAATCCTGACATTATTTGTCCAAAGAAAAACCAAACAGAACTTTAGGACTTACAATTTGCACTCTATAATTGTCTTCCCACACTTTCAGAATGTTTTTATCATTTCTCTACAAAACAAGGAAATGCTTAATGCCTGTGTTAACCTTCTTTTGATATTCCAGGATTCTCCTTTATTTCGGTCCTTCACAGCTTCAAGGCAACAGTGAATGAAAGCCCCATAGAATACTCTTAATGAAAGGCTAAGGAATTTAAACCAGCTTCCACCCTACAAACACAACATAAACCACAGAATTCATTTAAAATACCACCAGGTATTCATAGCAACAAACTGTTTTACTTTGTGCAACACTCTGACACTACTACAAACCATCTTCACACTGCAGAGCTGAAGGCAGGGGCTGGCGTTATGGGTAGTGAGAAGAGCATGTGCCAACCTCTCCCACTTCATGGTTTTCCTATCACAGCTACTAACTTCATTTGGGAAAAAATGAAAACCTCATGTATCCACCACACCAGAGCAATCGCTGCACACATGGAAGGTTTTCAGAGATCCTTAAATCCCAAGAAGACTTAAAGTAAAACCAAAGAAGGGTTCAAGTAAAGTTGTATTGTTCCATCGCTGTGTTATGGCAGTAATAACTACATGTCTTCAAGGCTGCTAAAATAACAGCAATGCTTTTTCTTGAGAAAGTGATTTTGGAATTTCATTTAAAATCACCCAAACCACAGTCAGGGGTGGTAAGAAGGTTAAAAGTTAAGGCAGGCAGAAAAAAACCTGATGGGAAATGGAAAATTCGACTGATAAAACAAATCAGTCATAGTATATCCATGGGCTGAGGAGAAACTTGTGTGCTTTGAAAGAAATCAATGTCCCAACATTTGTGGACCATTTCAAGGCTTTCCATTGCCCCTTTTCAAAGTGACTTTGCACTGATGCCTGTCACAGAACAGGGTTAAACACGCTTCTTTGCTCAACAGGAGGAAAAAGCAAGCACCAAACAGATTTTCGCTCCCAAGTGCTTACGTATGAAGCCCTTCAGTCACCTGAACATTTGCAAATGTGTTATCCCACTCTTCTGGACCGATATCTGCTACATTATCCTGCCTGTAACGGAAAAAAGCTTGGCCAGAGGCCAGCCACCAGCTGAGAGCTCTCCTTGCCAAGTCTGTCAAGTAAATTGATTTTCCTCCAAGACCTTTGGGTCCCTTTGAGCAATAAGAAGCCGTATTCCATCTCCCTGTTGTTCAAAGGTCTTGGAGCCAAAATCTCCAATCTGGACTAGAGGACACAAAGTACCACCCAGGGATCATTGGCCACCTACAAAACATGGCCTAAATTTGGGCCATCTTGACAGTACAAGCCACTTAACCAGACAGTTGCACTGTCCTCTGCAGCTGTGCTACATTGTCTGGTCACTCAGGGGACCAGAGATGTCAATCAAAGCCTTGAAACCCCCCCTTGAAACTCCTCACAAATATAGTAAAAATCCAAAGGGCAGCATACTGCATGGCGGCAAGCCAGGAGCAAGATGAGTCCCCATGTATATACCTCCTCATGCTGAAGATGAGCTTTCCTACACAGTCCCCATTTCTGTTGTCCCAGATGCTATTGAGCCCATCACAAGCAGCATTTTGGGAGTGTCCAGGGCACATCTTTGGTCCTGGAGCCAAAAGCCTGCATTGACAGCAATGCTGTTTAGCACCAGTGGCAGCTGATGAATGATCAGCTGTGAGATATCTCACTTCTAAGATAAGAGGTGAGTGGAGACCTCTGAGCAGCTTCCAGTATCTGAAGGGGGCTATAAGGATGCTGGAGAGGGACTCTTCATCAGGGACTGTAGTGATAGGACAAGGGGCAATGGGTTTAAACTGAAACAGGAGAAGTTCAGGTTAGATCTTAGGCAGAAGCTCTTCTCTATGAAGGTGCTGAGGAGCTGGCACAGGGTGCCCAGGGAAGCTGTGGCTGCCCCATCCCTGGCAGTGTTCAAGGCCAGGCTGGGCAGAGACTTGAGTGACGTGGTCTAGTGTGAGGCATCCTTGTCCAAGGCAGGGGGTTGGAACTGGATGATCTTAAGGTCCTTTCCAACCCTAACCATTCTATGATACAAACACAGTGGCCTTTCTGCTTGTTCACTGCAGATATTTTTAAGTTACCATGCTTCGGGAGGGCGTTAGTTTCCTTTCCATCACACAGATGTTCCTCAGCTCATAAACAGTTCTGGAAATCCATAAAAATTAGTAGGCTTGTAAAAAAGTAAATTGAAGATATTTGTTGCACCAGGGTAAGCTGTAACATCTCACTCCGGTGCATCATTGCCTCCAGTGAAAATAACCACGAAGATTTATTGTGTACCCTCAAGAGGAGTGGAGGAAATAAAATGTGAAGCTGAAGGTTTTCCACTGAAAATACTCACATTTCTGCCTCTGTCCAGGCAGCTCTTATGACTTCTGAGTTTTTCAAGAAGGGAAGTACAATAAAGGCAACAGCCTTCCTAACACCAGACATAGCACATTCCTGGTTTAGGGACATATTACACACCAGCACTTCCATATGGTTGTTGGGGGCACATTCAGGTAATCTCCTCCCTGCCCTCATCTGCAGTCACCATCAGTCATCATCAGTCCCTCATCTGCAGTCACCCCTTCCCCTGGCCAGGGAGCCACTCCATTCCCCAGCACAATCCTGGCCTCAGCTCAGCACCATCAAACGGGTAAATAAACAAATAAGGCTTTGCCTCGTAGCAATCCAGTTATTTTACCATTTCAAAAGGTGTTGTGTGCCTACTCCTGGTGTTGCACAAGCACTGGAATAACCTTTTTAGCCCCAACATCCCACATACAGCTCTTAGTGATTTATTGCTAGGGAAAAAAAACCTCCTGTAGTCCTAATGCTGTTTTTTCTAATGGAAGTCAATGCTAAACACATAACCTTTCAGCAAAGATATATCTGCAGTGTAAGAAAGGAAGAAAAGGAACATCTGTGAACTGTGGTCAAACTCTAAATGGTTTTATTTAAAACCTAAATGGCTTTGGTTTAATTAAAATTACTGTCACCAATTTCATTAGCACAATCCCACTGCCTTCCCTGTCATCTACATTGCCACAAATGGAAGGAATAAAGATATATTCCAGTAAACCACAGCATTTCTTCATTGCATTGAGTTCTGTCTGAGAACTTCACTCACACATTCATGCCAGAATGGAGAGTAAGCTCTGATATCATTTTCTGCACTTTGAACACTGCAAAGCTCTGGATCCAAGATTTTGGTTTAGTCTATGCTAAAAACCAGCTGTGAAATCTAGGTTTGTATCTGGGCTTAAATGTACATCATTCATAGGGAGAGAGAGAGGAAAGTCATTCCATCTCAGCATTTTATCTTGGATTTCTTATCCCCTCAGCTGGAACAACAACCTGTTAGGTGTGATCAGAATCTTGTTTGGAAGCTCTCAGATAAGAACAACCCATCACTGTTTATGTTACAGACTTAAAATATGATAAAGTACATTGTACCTTAGCTCTCTAAGGCTTACTATAAGCTCTAGTATTTCCCTTAGTAATTGTAAATCCAATTCCTCTGATTCTGCTTTGCCAGGGACAGTTCAGAGTGCGCCAGGTCAGTGTACTCCAGTGTCAATCAGTTACATAGCTGCTTCTGAACTCCAGCAAGCTCCTCCAAAGGGACACTGGCAGTGGTCAAGGCAGATATGGGAGGACCCACGCCTGGGCTCTGCCCTTGCACAAGTACTAGGGAGACCTGGTCATGCTTTGCTCACACGTAATGTAGTGCATCAGCTCCCCAGGATGCACCCTCTAAAAACACACAGTTTCCAGCCTCTAATAAGAGGCAGGCTGATTCTTCACCCCTTCAGATTTACATGTCTGTCCATGGTGAGCACTGGGGAGAGGAGGATTTGGGAAGGGAGAAGAATGAAGATCTTTTTCTCAACCACAAGAGGGAAAAATTCCACCATATAGGACAGACATGAGGCTTCTCACAGGCAGTGAGCAACAGCTCATGCAAACAGCCCTGCTCATCCCTTCCATACAGGCACACAGCTCCACCCAGAAACTCACTACTGGCCTTGGACCGGGAATGAACTGACCTTCCTCAAAGCCCTATTCTCTTTCTTGGCCCATGAGAGACCCTGGCAGCGAGCAGAGGAGCCAACAGCACCAGTGAATCCATCCACTGCAATTTTGTATGTTGCACCTCTTCTGTTTTCGAAAGCTTTCAGCAGAAAGGCTTGTTAGCAATTAATATGAAAATACAAGGATGAAGGCAAGCAGGTTGTTGGTGCAGAGTAACACTGCCTGCTGCCTGTAGAAGCTCTCCTTTGAGAAGATGCAACACGATATGAATTTGTGATACTCAATCACCACATAGAGGCTAAGCACAACCATGAAAACAAAACTGCATCACGATCACTTGGTGAAGAACATAACTGTGAGCCTTCCTCCCACACTTGTACACTGCTGTCACTGTTCCCAGTCATTTGCAGACCCCCAGATCATTGAAGACAGTCCAAATCTATTGCAATCTAGGAAAAAAGGCTGCTAATAAAACCAGCAAAGTGCTTTGAGCTTTGTGTGTCTGCAAGCAAGAGGCACTGCAAGTGCAGTGCATCCAAGAGGAACGAGAAGAAAGAAAACTTATTGCAAGTGGTCAAAAATGCATGGGCTGAATCTGCAGTTAGCAGATGTGGACAAGGTTTGTTTCCACCTGCCTATTTCAATACACTATTACAACCTGAACATGACACAGGATGCACAAGGGGGTCGTCTCAGTTTAGGGAAACTAGCTGCGAACATTAAGAAAAGCCAGCACAGATGGAGCTCAGTCATGACTGAGTTCTGCAAAAGTGCCTTTGGGCAGAATCACTGTGGCTTTCTGTAAACCAAAGGGGCAGGGATTGCACTGGGGGGTTGTGGCTGCTGCTGGCCCCATGTGGTGAGCAGGTCACCTCTATGATGAGCTGGCCAGTGTCCCATCCATTAAGGCAGCCCTAGGGAGCAGCAGTGCAGGTCACACTCCAGCCTCCTGGTTTGGATTTTCTGGCACGAGTATGCTCTGCTGCTAAAGCCACCCAGAGCTCTGCCTCCAATGTGTGAGCTGCCAAGTGTGGGGAGATCAAACCATTTTTGTGATGTGCTCTGTAAAATTAGGCTACCTCGTCGAGTGCATTTGATCAGCTCCCACTTGAAAACAGCCTTTCACAAACTGTGAAAGCTGTGGCCTGGGAATCACCAGCTTTCTGTGCTCTTCTCGGGTAGAAAGTGCTATTTCCATAATGACAGGCATGACAGAGCAGCAGGAAAAACAGAGCACTTACACCTAAATTACAACACCTGCAGGAAAAACAAGTATCAATGGGTCTATTGAGTGAGTTCAGCCACAAAGGTTATGCTCTTTGCTGTCCTGCATGGCCCTTCCCTCACAGCAGCAAGTGTCTAGTCCCCTCCAAGACAGTCACATCAAAGCCATGCATCTTGTGCAAGTACCACATTACTTCCAACCACACTGCCTGCCAGCAGCTCCAGAGGGTTAAAATCCATGTACAAAAGGTGCTTTTTTGTATGTAGTGCCCTAAAGCACTTACCAGGTGAGACAGCTTGCACGTGGAGGAAGCTGATTCTCCCCACCTGAAGACTGGACAAGTCCCATAACCACCACTGATCTTATCTTCCTATTGCACTGGTTGTATCTGCCTGAGCACATACATTCAGTTAATGCAAGGCTGATGGCACTGGTTTGCCTTAAAGAATGAGAAGCGCTATAACAAGTCTTAAAAAATTATCATCTGAACTGCAAGAAAAAGTTGGCAGAGAGCTGGAAAGCTTGGCAGAGCACATTTGCACTTCCTACAGCTGGAACTGGGTGTGCTGCTAGCCCCAAACCCACTGGGAGTGTAGGTCAGAGCACTGCAAATAGATTTCCTGGTGACATCCTCTTTTCACTTGCAAAAGGGGGACATTTCTGCTGAGAAAATAGGAGTGAGTAATCCAGCTGGTCAGGAATAAGCAGCATCCCTCTCCCTTTGCCCCTTGCAGACACAGATCCAAGCAGAAAGTTGGTCTGCACTTCCAGCAAATGCCACTTCCTTGACACAGCAATGTGAGCGCTGTATATAACTCCAGTACAAAGATCCCCTTACGTACACATTGCCCTGGTACCTGCTGTTTGCAGTCCCCAAATCCTGCAAGCTGTGCTGATGACAGCAAGAGTCACAGCAGGCAAATGGTGAGAGAACAGGAGCAGAGGATGATCCAAAGGCACAGAAATCTGTGGAAAAAACCCTGCTTCCTTCAGGGCATGTTGGGTACTCCAAAGTAACACCCTGGCATAATCCAGTCAGTCCCTCTAGAGCACCTTCTCTCTAAAAACACAACTTCTAACAGATACAAATGCGTCTGACATTTTAATAAGCAATCCATAACAACAGGAAGCATTGAGGCAGACTGACCTATTTTATGCCTGTATTTGAATAAACATGCACAGCTTTAAAAGCATCCACTTTCTGTTCTTTAGTGCAAATGTTATCAAGCCATTTGGTGGAGTATCATACAGATTTCCTTTGCTCTCCATCTTAAGCAGCACCCTACAGCATACAAAGATGGAGGTAAAGTATTTATAAATCACCATCAATTTAACACTATCCAACAGGGAATCCATGTTTGATTTGATGCAGTTCATAGTTTACTTCATGCTTATTAAATATGGATACAAAATGTTCTTTATTTTCTGTTAGATAACAGCCTCTCTAGAGATAATCTTCATAAATCAAGGTGCAGTTTAATGTATCTGACACTTCAGTAAAGATTTTGTGGCTGTTCATGTTGATGGCTGTGTTTGTGCTGTCAGGAGAGCAGGAGCCAGCCTGTACCCAATGCCACCCCACCAACAACCACAGCAGACCCATGTCGGCCTGGTGGTGGTTTACAAAGCAAAACAAAACTCCATTCAAGTTCACCAGCATGGAACACCAATACATGGAGAATTCAGACCAGCCAAGAGACAACTTTTCTTTCTCCACAGAACCTCACTGATCTCTGAAAATCAACTCCACAAGACAGCAGAGGTCAGCAGTTGGTGGAAACAAGAAGTCATTTTATCCAATAGCAGCGTTACACCATGGACCAAAGCTGCTGCCCCATAGCACAGCACTTCTCCCCTGAAGATAAATAATGAATGTATTCAGCAACTGGCCTCAGCCTGAGGTTCAAGGTGCCCGCTCACTGCCATCCAGAGAGGCTGCTAGCAGCACTTCAACAGCACTTGGAGCCAAAAGGCATATAAGGAATAACCTCATTGAGGTGCAGAGCAGGATACAGTGATATTTGCCTGGCTGCTGTGAACCTGTGCATTGGCCTCAGGTCTCACACCTCCATATCAATGGGGTTTTTTTCCCTTTGGGAATTATACAGTCCCATTAGGCAATATGAGGTACAGTACAGAAAAGGATTAAACCCAGCTACCTGCTACACTGCCTGATGGCATTTCTTATGCTGGCAAGCTGCAGCATGAGCATGTACAGCCAAGCTCTACAGAGCTTTCTCTGAAGTGCCAGCTATGGCTGCTTCTGGATGGACACACCAGTCTGGGATAGGAGGAGGAAGAAGGGCAGGTGGAAAGCCATTAGGATTGCAGCCCCTTCTTCTCACCCAGGTTCAGAAACCAGCCCATCCTTTAGGCCACTCACTCGCTAGGAAGAGGCAGCCCAGCTGCAAGCAGCATCGCTTGCAATGCACATTATTCAACTGGACACCAGAGAGGACAGATGTCCAAATCCCAGTGCTCTTTGCCCAGCACCTGTTAACAGAAGAGAATTCAGGCTGGGGTAAAACAAGACAACTCCTGTGCTTCCCAGGCAACGACAAAACTCACATGTTAAATTCACCTGTAAGAATAGGAGGGGAATGGAAATTGCTGACAGAAGTTAGAGCCGAGGCACTGCAGAGTCAATGTTTGAGGGGGAGTAGGGGGAAGAAGAAGAAAAATCACTGTATTTTTCTTTGTGCCTCTTCAAAGTGTCAAGACCTTTCCTCCCCAAAGTATTCTCCAAGAGTCTTTTGTTTCCAAAAAAGAAAAGACAATTCCACCTCACCAGCAGAACTGACTGCATACGTAATTAGGATTTTTTCCCTTCTTTAGTGACTGCAAGCTGACTTTCTTTCAAGCCTCATACCATATTCATGGCTGTGCTGAAGCCCACAGTCAGCTACAGAGCATATTTTTGAGTGACATGGTTCAGTGTGAGGTGTCCCTGCCCATGGCAGGGGGGCTGGAACTAGATGATCTTAAGGTCCTTTCCAACCCT
>JANHGB010042217.1:0-15484 GCA_026283785.1 Coracopsis vasa
GCTTCCTAACTTCCCTACCTTCCGAAAACTTGAGGGAACATTCAAGTAAGCAATGGGAGGAAGGCAAGTACGGCGTTAAGTACGGTAAAATAAAGCCGTATCAGTTTAGTCACAAAGAGTCACAGAGTAACTCAGGTTAGAGGCAACTTTGGGAGGTCTCTAGTGCAACCTCCTGCTCAAAGCAGGGGCAACCTTCAACTCAGACTGGGTTGCTTAAGACTTTGAAAGTAGAGTCTTGCAAACCTCCAACATATGCTTTTGTTCTACAAGGTCCCAGTTTCCCATAATGCCTTGAATGGATAATGAAATTAGGGAGAGAGTGATGAGAGGTATATGGATGTTTCCATGTTTAAGGCATGGGACCAGAACCCAGGATTCTTGGCACTGGCAGACTTTCTCTATGATACTAGGTAAAACTGAGTAAAAATATGTAAAGGGACTCTGGTTGGTGTTATGCAAGTAACCTTCATTCTGGCCTGTGTTGAATTTGTTAGCGATTAATTTTCCTGTCTGCATGGCTTTTCAAAGATATTTTTTTGTAGATTTTTATAGATAATAATATAGCCTTTGTCCTACACGATCCCAAAGTGCTTCTCAAGTTATACACCTAACTGGCCAAAGCCTACTCCTGCTGAGGCCAAAAGACATTTTGCCATTGATTTCATTTGGGCCAGGATTTGGCTGTATAGAAATGGAATACAAGCAATTCTGTATGTCCGTATGGCCTTTAATAAATTCTGGTTTCCCACCTGAGCAATAAATCTGCCAGCAGAAGAGTAGTACAAAATTTGGTGTCACTTACTGAACAACTAAATGTTTCAATAACATAATTTAGACCCAGAGGTGGATGATGCACTGTATGGTGTGCATGGATGTGTGTGTAGAATCTCTGTATATGCACCAAATGATACATGTATTTTTAAATCACTTAATAAAAAATCAGCTGTAGTTAGTTGCATAATCTAAAATTCTGGAACATTTTTGCTGTATTATGTCTGCAAAAGCTTTTCATTTAGGAACACACACGTTTCTTGTCAATGTTATTTCTACAATCACTTAGTTAGAGCAGGGCATATTGTTCTCTGAATTTCTTGTTAAAATTTTTCACTTAATTAAACTTTTACAACCAGTTCTGCTCTATGTCTGACACTTGCTGTAAATTAAAAAGAAAAGCCCCTCTGGCATTTATGAGAATTCAGATGATGAAGACTATAGAAAAAAAAGAAGAAAAGAAACAGTGTCACTGAGCCCCAGATAGTTGCTGATCCCCTGTTATCTCCCACACGATTCAATTTAATGAAATATAGAACCAGAAATATTGAACTAGACTGAAAAAAGAAGCCAAAATAGAACTAATAATATTTCAAATATTGCAAAAGTTTCATAAGTGAATTGCAGCAAAATTTGGATAATTGTGGTTTTGTATACATTTCTGTAACATATTATGTGGAAAATAAGGTTAAAAATTTCTAGAAGCTGAAATAAAGAGAAAAAAACAAACAACAGGAAAAGTCATGGAAATTAAAGTTACACCTGATTGCATATGCTTGTGGGAAGTACCTATGCACACATGTAAACATGCACAACTCCTTCTCCTTCCCGTGTCAGAATGCCAGAGTTTTAAAGGGGTGCTTCAGATGACCTCTCTGGTGTGGGTTTTAACAGCAGCTAAGTTCCAGCAAGATCTTATTTTTGAGAGCAATGTTCTGCTTCCAGTCCCTCCCAAAACCAACTTCTGGGATGACTGCAAGATGGCTGTCACATCGATTGAGAGCTTTAATCCAATTGGCTGCAATGCTGCTATGAGACTTGGAAATCTCCTCTAACCTCTAACCACAGTTTAGTGTGCAAACTATTGTGTTTGCTCTTGGGAAGCTTCACTCTTGCCAAAGAGAGCCAGTATTTATGCTATTTGGCATATTTATTATTCAGTTAACCCATTCCTTATAAGTAAATCCTTTTTAGAATTTATAACCCTCCCAAGAACGATGGATGATGGACAGAAATAAATACTCATGTAGGGGGAAACAAAAGAAAACAAAACTTTAAATCTCTCTTCTCCCATAACTGTTATATTTTTTCTATTGTCCTTTGTTTCACAGGGCTATTTGTCATGATGAAGGGAAGCAAGAATCAAACAGTCTCTGAGAAATCTGGTTGTGCTTAAACATTTGTGAATTTCAGGGAAATGAGTTGTGCAATCTGACATCAAATAAAGATCAGATGACCCATGGGCTTCAGTTTTCTTGTTAATGAAGGTGAAAGGGCTCTGCAGCCAACATCTTTATTTACTGGGATACTCAGTAGTATACTGATACTACTAGTAGATACAAGTAAACAGGGATTTTTATAGCTCTGGTTCTAATGGGTGGGGTGACATATGCAGATTAATTCTATTCACAATAAAAACTCCTTATTTTACAGTTCACAGGGGACTACTCCATCTCTTTATCTGAGAATTACTGCTGTATTTGTGATGGATGAAAGCTTTAAAGAGAAAAGGGATTTACTTTACTTTCTAAGAGATGCCCACTCTGCTGACAGCTAGACAGGTTTGTGTATACTGCTGTGCTTGTCGGGTTCTGATTTGGGGGTTAATGTAACTCGTCTGATAAAAATCATCACTGGCAGACTTACTCAGGTAATAATATTAACTGGCAATAGGGATATTGAAATTCTATAGTCCATCTTGCTCTGAGATCTGGCTATGTTGGTGTGGAACAGCTATAGAGCTGGGAGCATTATTGCTGCATAAACTCAACACAGGCACTGGAATCTCCCATCTCCAGGACCTGAAGTACCATCTTTACATGGTATTGCTCTGTGCTGTAAATATTTATCTGCTGACACCAAACTCATTTGGGTATTTGTAAGCTGGTGCTCCGTTGCTTCATGTGTGTAACCAATCATTCCATGGGATAAAATCAGACTCTCAGTTTATCCAGCAACGAACAATCAACAACCATATTGCAGAGTGAACTGATTGAATAAAAAACATATACACAAAATTTCTAGTGTTGTTTGTTAAAGAGTTTATTCTCAAAGAGGTAACATTATTTCAGCCTGAGTATGCCTTTTTCAAGGACTGTCTATGTAGTATTCCAACAACTGAAAATAAACCATAAGAGGTCCACATATTTTCCACACAAAAGCAGTCCTATTTTCTGAGTGAATCCTTCAACATTATTTAACTTCATCTTTAAATTGAGAATTCATTTAAATGAGGCCTAGGTTTCAGCTGAGGAGGCTGAGGGAAAACTTTTTGACTGCCATCATTTACAGTCAAGTCAGTGAAACTTTGACAGTTAACTAAACTCGCAATAACTAGAAGTTAGACAATTTGATGCGAAAACAGAAATATCATGGGGAAACAGGTAAGAAAACTCTGTATTTCTGTATTATAAATTAGCCAGTAGAAAGAAAACCAATCTAAAATTCTTGGCATAGTTCTCTGAAAACAGGTACATGCATAAATTCATTTTTCTTAACAGATCATTGACATTATTATCTGCAGTTTTCCAGGAGTCAGATTTCTATATATGTTTATATTTCTATGTTCTTTTCCACTTTTTGATGTTATTTCCATAATTCATTATTTTTTATCTTCATGGTTTTGTGTATATTTTTCCTCTTCTTTTTCTCCCAAACTTATCTATGAAGGTATCTGTGCTGGGAAATAGATATGTTTCTAGGTTGTTCTTCAACTGGCTTATGAATGTGACCTTTCTCTTAAAACCTTTTTATTCTATGTATTCCATAGCTTTTGTGACTATTTACAAAATGTATTGCACATTATTGGCTTGATCCAACATACAGTGAAATTGAAGCAAAGACTTCCCATTGACCTTGACAATTGTTGGATTAAGCCCTATGGTCCAAGTAAAAGCAGCTGCAATGAATAACACAAAAATGTAATAAAGAGCTCATTTATTTGCTTATTAAGCTTATTAAAATAACCTAGTGTAGATTATTCACTTTTCATTTACAAATTCAGATTCAAACAGTATCTAACTGAAGCTCCAGTATGCTAATTGGTGTTATTTTTAAATACATTGTGGTGCAAACTTACTGCTTCTCCTCTTTTGGAGGTCCATTCAGGTCTTCATGTGCTGATGTATGTTTTCCATAATCTGCTGAAGACTCAGTTGCTCAGTCGCAAGTTGTTCATCAATGAATCTTTGCATTTCTTCCCATTTTCTGGAGCCTTGCTGAATGCCTTGCTGAATCAGTGTGCATGTTAGTTCCACCTTTTTTCTGAGTGCTTCTGCTTTTCTGGTGGCATTTGGTAAATGGACTGCCAATCAAATGGCTTGGGCACCTATTCTGAGCTCTCCTTGACCAACAGCTATATATGGCTTTATGCTCTCAGCTGCTATTTGCTCAAACCAACGAAGAAGCTCTGAGATATATTGCAGGAATGCAGAGTAACTTTCTACAGTTAGATCGATTAACCTTTTGGCCTCACTGACTAGCTTTTCTTGGGAATGACTAAGCTGCTCATAGATCTCCTGGAGTTTTTCTTTGAATTGCTTGTTATATTCATTGATTTTCCTCTTAGCAGCTGCAGACCAATATCGGATTTTTTCCTGAGCAGCAGATGATAGCTCCATGACCTTCTGTCTTCCTTTTCCTCCAACATCAGTTATAACGTCATAATACTCCTGGCTGTACTTTTCCACCAGTTCTCTAACTTGGTCTGTCAGGTGTGTAACTGAGCCAGCAAGATCTCTGACATATTTGCTGTGCCAATCCACTAGTGTATCTATTAGATTCTTCAGCCATCTTAGTACCTTGTCTTCCACTTCGTAGTATTTCACTGACCATCCAAGTGTAGTTGGATCAAAATATTCCTCCCGCAAAGCCTTTACATAAAGGAGCAGCTGGCGCAGCTTTTCTGAAAGGTCCTGGAATGTCTTCTGGCTAAAATCTTTAAGCTGAGAAATGTATTTTTTAACATCTTCTGCCAAATATCTCAGTTTCTGTGCATACTCTGAAGCCATCGCATCTTTGTACAGCTGCTGTGTTTGGACTTTGATGTCTTCAAAATTTTTGGATTGCAAGCTTCTCACCATTTCTTCTACCTTCTGAAAAACTTCTTGCACTATTTGTTTCAGTTGCTTAAGCCTTCCTGCAAAGTCAGCTTCCTGGAGAGTAGCAAATGTCTGCCTGATTTTTTCCTGCAACTGTTTCAGCATTTCTTTAATTTGGTCGAGTACATTACGACCTCTCAGAATTGTTTCAGAAGCAGGAACTCTAACTTCCAGCTCATTGATAGCTGCAATCAAGGCATCAAAGTACTCCTGAAGTTTTGAAAGGCATAAATCAGTGGTTTTTGCTACCTTCTCTGTAGTCATAAAGTATATTTCTTCACCAGTGTACTTTTCAGTCAGCCCAGGGACCTGGAATTTTGTGGTCTTCAGGAATTCAATGGCTGAGTCAATTAGGTGTTTTATTCTCCTGTGATACTCTTCTATTATGTCAATTGTAGCATCCAAAAGCGTTGCTTTTATTTTTTGATAGTCAAACTGTTCAGCTTGATCTGCTGCTTTTTGATACAGCTGTTTAGCTTTGACCTTCATCTCCTGATATTTGCCAGAGGCCTCATTGGCAGCTGTGCGAAGCTGAGCATCTATTTGATCTATTTGTTTTACAGCAAATGTGTATGCTTTGTCAGCATTATTTTGCATGATGTTCTTCATCTTTAAGGTGGCAGCACTAATTTCCAGTCCCATATGCTCCTTATGATACCAATTAACATACTTATAGACTGCATTTGTCACTCTAGGTACTTTTTCTTTTAGACCCAACAGCAAGTCTTTGGCAGCATCCTCTTTCCAGTTGAATTTCATTTGAATCAGGCCATTTTTGTTGGAGGATATCTCACTTTTTAATATGTCAATGTCCTTCTGAGGAGCAAACTGAAAATATAGAAAAGAAGAAGAAAAAGGTAGCTTATATGTGAAATAAATCCAAAATTATTTGTGGGCATATTTCACAGAGTCACAGAATCATTAGGGTTGGAAGAGACATCTGGAGATCATCTAGTCCAACCCGCCTGCCAAGGCAGGACCACCTAGAGCAGGTTACACAGGAACACGTCCAGGCAGGTTTTGAATGTCTCCATAGAAGGAGATTCCACAGCCTGTTCTGGTGCTCTTTTTCATGTTGAAGTGAAACTTTTTGTGTTTTAGTTTATGGTCATTGCTCCTCGTCCAGTCGCTGGACACCACTGTAAAGAGTCTGGTACCATCCTCCTGGGACCCACCTTTGAGCCTTTGTATTTCAGCATCCTCATTTTCTATCTTTAATTTTATTATATATTAAGACAAATACACTACAATTTTTTTTTTTACTGTGTGTTTGCTCTCATCTTGAAAAGTTATTTTGGAAAAAAATATATAGTATCAAGCTACTATGTGCCTCTTCAAATAGCAGCACCAGCACATAACTGTCTGTTAATGTTTAAAATTTGACTGCAAATAAGATTTTTCCTTCCTTTGTAATAAATGCCTCTCATGTCTCATAAGGCATGTGAATTACTTGGGAAAATAAGCCTACTCATTCTTGAAATAACTTAAAGTGAATTCAGAAAGCATTTTCTTCATATGAAAATACTAAATAATTCAATTTTGTAATAATTTACATCAATGAGACAGTTTAGTTACCCAGAGTAATTAAAGATCCTCAAACGAGAAGCTATTTACAGAAACAAATTTTTCATTTTTCGGTGATAATTCACTCATAATAGTGATTTATGAGTTGCTTGGGATTCCTAAATTAGCATTTCATTGTGGAAGGTAAGATTTTAAGTTTGACATTGTTGTAGTATGCAAAAAAACCCAGAATGTTTTGTTGGTAAATCTATAAGGTTTTTAATTCTCAGAATGTATTGTGATGTATTAATGGATTAAAAAAGACAGTCTATGGATGGTCTGACTTCTTCCAGTGGCCTGATTCCTAGAATAGCCACTTTTATAGTAATTATAAGTAGCCTGATGGGTATACATTAAAGCTGATGGGTGGCTTATCTAAAAATGGCTTTGTACATTCTTCACTTTCAACGGGTGTGTCTTCTTGATCATGGGAGAGGGTAAATTAACTGTGTGGAGGAGCTGAAACAGCCTCAGACAGGTGCTGCTTTTAGTATTGGAAAGGCCAATGTAAGAAACAAAAACTTTGATTACTGGTAATATACTTTGGAGAAAGAGCAGTTAATTTATGTCTCAATATAAACATATACAAGCCTTAAAAGCAAAGTTTTTCCCTGGCCACACCCAACCTTTTTACTTTCTTTTGCTCATATCAAGCTTACCCGAGTTCGGTAGTAAACTTTTGCTGTGAGAACATCATCGCCCAAATCAATGACATAGCCCAAGGTCCCAGCAGAGGGTGAAGATACAGAGCCAGATGACCTGCTCTCCGTCTCTTCATAATGCATATGAATATCTGTGAAAGTTGGGCTGATGATGTCTAGTGATGCACTGTTTTCTGTGATGCTGCAACAACAATGAATACACAGCTATGAAGAAATGCACAAAGCAAAAAGGCCAATTCAGGATGCCTAAATACAATACCACTTATTATATGCATGTAAATAATAGCTTTGTCATCAAACGAAAATGTAGGGGTTTACTATCCATATTTCTTAGCCTAACATATTTAGAACTTCACATCACTCCAATTTTCCTGGTTTAGATAAAACTATATTGAGCTATGTTAAGATTTTTCATTGAATTAGGGCAGCAAAACAAAACCTTTAGCTGTACTGCTGTCAGCTTTCTACAGTTTTGTACAAGCTGTGTTGTTTTAAACCAACACAACTACAGAGTGTACTTTTTATCTGCATTTGTACTTGACTTCACAGACTCTGTCCCTTGGATATATCAACACAACACTTGCAGATCAAAACAGGCAGTTAAAAGGCCAAGTCTGTAATCCCTAGTACTGGTACTTCTCAATAAAAATTATTCTTTGATGGCTTGTGGTGACAGAGGGATTCAGTGAAAAATGACCCCAGCTATGTTGATGGTCGGATCCAGAACTGATCTGATTACAAAATACTGTGTTTATGTCTCAACAGTTTTCTCAAATGGGGCTGCTGAGAGGGAACAGCTTTCCAGCTATCTCAAGAGGGAAAAATACACAGCCAATAATGACATGGTAGCTATACATGTTCTTATTAACTACAACAAAGCACTCTGGAGCATTAGAGAGCAAAGCAACTTCATTGGCAATTTTGTCCATTATACATTATATCATTAGAGCAAATCTTTACCTAATTCCTGAAACAGTAAGATCTTCCTTGTAGTTTGCACTCATGTCACGATGTGAAAAGCTGCCAGTTGTCTTCATAACAAACACACCTTCTTCATATTTATAGTTTGAATCCACTGTGAAAAAGATTTCAGTTGTGTGTATTTCAAGAACGTATCAGCAAACAATGCAAAATACATATCCAATTGTATGTTCAATAGCCAGTTGTGGGGTGTTTCAGTAAGATGTAAAATTATGCATCAAGAAACTGAATGCCCATAATGCCCCAAATAAAAAGATTCAAAAATATTTGGTCAGCCAGAGTATTTTAAAATTCAATTCTTCTCTACATTTAGAGCAACATGGATAGAACATTTTGCATTCATCAGATCATAAATGGGGATTCTAATTTCTTGAGTGTATAGAAATTTATTCTGATGCATATTTTTAGTATTATTATAAAGTCTAGAACTCAGTGCTATATGGAACTCCAGAGTTTTTGGAGTTTAAATAATTTCTGAAATCAAATATGCTCATTGCCTAAGGTAAAACATAGGTATTTCTTTATCAGATAAAAAGTCAGCCTGCCTTCTCTCCTTTGCATGTAAGTAATGAAGAAATGTTATGTCACTCACAATTTTAAAGTAAGAAACTGCTACACAAAAAAGAGATCCTTCCCATTTTTTTCACAGTATGAAATTAATTATTCAGATATCTAGCCACTAGCCTTCAGGGTGACTGACTGAGACTCTGATAACAATTCATGAAAACATTCTGCTACTGATAAAAGTATAGTCTAATGTCAGTGTTAAACAGACAGCAACAACTTCATATAAAAAGTCACTAAAAAAAAAGACCAACCCTGAAAAAAGCCAGTATAAAGTATTACCCCCAGATTTGTGGCTTATTGAATGCCTTACCATTCAAGTCATATTCCAGGAACTGCAATGTTGAGCTGCAGGTAGAGTCAATGGACTGTTCAAAAGAGTCTTTTTTGTTTGTTAAGTCTGTTCTCCAGGTAACATTGTACAAAGGGGAAGCAACTTTGAAAGATCCAGTCAAGGCACCAAATGATGGGATGTATATTCCAGCAGGCAAGGATAATTTGAGAGGGGGTATCTCAATTTTCTGTTCAGGAATTGTAATTGTAGGCAGATCAAAATCTGCAATCTTATTAGCTACTTCATCCAGATCTACATGGAAACTGCCAAGATAAATACTCTTTGGAAGAGTGAATTGAGACACAGTTATTTGGTATTCAGGTACTGTCACTTCAAGATATGGTATTTTATATTCTTCTAATGTAATATAATTGGCTCCTACATCCACTTTGGGGAATCTTAGTTTTGGCAACGTGGGTAAGTTGACATCAAACGGCATTGTGTTTAGAGTCTGTGGAACTTTTATGTTGCGCAAGTCTATAGTTTGTGCTGGGATCTGGAGAGTGGTGAAAGGAACTCTGAACTCTGGAGTGCTAAGAACAGGGCTTGGAGCCTTTAGGTGTAACTCTGGAATACTGAAAGTGAAGCCATCGGTCAGCTTATTCACAGGTATGGGGAAAAAGTAACCATCATCACTCTTTGTGTACACAAGGGATGCTGAACCATTTAAGTACTGTTTTCTGTCAGTACTGGTAGTGACGTCCAATTTCAAGATATCCCATAAGCTCTTTTCTGAAATGGGGCACTTTATGTTTTTGAGGAAATCCATGTATGCTTCCAAAGATCCAGAAATATCAAACTTTGCCTTTGAGTTTTCATTTGATAACTGCATGTCATGACTAAGAGATAATGACTGAATTTGGCCTTCACCCTTCCAGCCAACTTTCTGGTTTGCAGTACTGATTTTCACTGCAACAACTTGATTAACTGAGGCTGTGTCCACGAAAGTATTTGGCTGGTTGGCTTGAATCTGAAGATCGGCTGATATGCCCCAATGAGCCAGCTCTAAGGTTGCTTTGCATTTCTGAGCCCCTGTTGTTGTGAAAAGAGGTGTATAGCGTGCATAGTTCTTCCCATTGTGCTCCCAGACAGCATAAACACGACGAGTAGATGCTTCAACTGCAAGTATTTCTTTCATTTCATTGTTCCAGAGTCCATCTGCTTTGGAGTGTGCCTCAAGCTTGAGAGATGACCGAGCTCCATTAGCATTCAGATAGGTGTTTGCCTCATGGTCTAGATGTCCAGAAAATGCACTTCCAGTGTAAAATACTCCATCAATATCCCCATTTGTAGAAGTTTCTACTGATATGTAAGATGTAAGGCTCTCTAAAGCAAATTTGTGAGCAATTCCTCCCTTAGCACTTGTACCATATTTAGGAGTATTAAAATCATACATTAATTTTAGTCCTGAGGAAAGAGTGGGTTTAGACCTAGTATTTCCAGAAAGTTCTTGGCTGAAATTAATTTTTAAAACTGGTGTGTTGATTTCTGCATTTGTTTCCACTGAAGTTTCCATGTTCCTCTTTGTGAGACTAACAGTGCTGTCATGATTTCCTCCTAGAAATTTGTTATTACTCAGAGACAATGCTGTGGCCAGCTTCAACCCCCTTTTTCTTGTCAAACTTGTTGAGCCATCCAGCTTAAATTGCAGTGCATCAATGACAGAAGAGGATGAGATACTGAGTTGCCCAGCAATATCTGACTGATTGAATAGCCCGGCATTTGCAGTTAAAGTGATCACACTGGATTTAAATGAGAAGTCGTAAGTAATGTTTCCCATGGCAGGAATTAAGATGTGGTTTGATGGGCTGTTGATTCTGAATCTAGGAAGCTTTAGAGTGCGTAGATCCTGTGGGACATGAAGGACTGGAAGCTCCAGAGAAGGTAAGACAAGTGTGTAAGATGGTACCGAAAAGCCAATAAATGGGACCGTGAATCCCGTTGTACTTATTTCTTTTGGGAGCATGTAACCAAAGGCTGGCATCTCAGCAGTAAAAGAAGAAACCTCAATATTCACAATTGGAATGGTGTATCCTGGAATCCTGAAGGTTCGTGGTAATTTGTTCAGTGAAGTCTGTATTTTGTATTTGTCAAATTTTGTTTTGGCTTCATTATATGACTTTGTGAGAAAATCTAAAGCGGTGTTTCTTCCTCTCTCAAAATACTTGTTGAAGAAAATGATGTATTTATTAAGTGCTTCGTGCACTGTTGCTAAAGGAAGTGGGATTACATGCATGTCTTTGTTTTTCTCATACCGAGCATTCAAATCTAAATCAAAGGATTGTCTTGTTGTCTTCAATAAATCTTTCAGGCCTACATGTTCCCACAGTGAATAATCTTTTAGCTGAGGAGTTTTGATTCCAGCGTAGGGAACCTGAAGCTGAGGAATGGTTAGAGGAATATTTAGGAAGTCCAGATTGGCATCTCCATTCATTTCAACATGAGCTTCAATTCTGTCATCATTGTTGCCAGCAGACATATTATGGGAATATCTGTACTGATTGAACCTACCAGTAGCTTGCCAGTTGACCTGCTGAACAGAGGAACTGAGTGCAAACCCATAATTATTCAGGAAGTCAATTTTCCCAGTCAGTTTCATTGGGAAGCTGATTTTCACATTTCCATCATTGTTTGTTAATAGACGAATTTCAAAAGGCTGTGCCAAGAAGAAAAACTCATTATTTACAGTTCCAGTAATCCGTCCATTGAGCCGAGCATTGTGAGAGCCTGTTAATTCTACTTTCATTCCTCCAAGCTGTCCTGAGCCTTTTACATTCAGAAGGCTACGCCCCACACGCTGTGACTCAATTTCAGACTGAATTTGAAGTGTTGCATAATTTAGGACACCACATTCATATCTCATAGCTTGGTTGACTTTCAGGTATTTATCATTTATTCTGTTGTTGGCAGAAAATGTAATAATGGGGCCCTCAACCCTGAAAGTGGCATGAGAATCATGAGTGCCTTCATCAGAGAAATTAGGGGAAGCCAATTTCCAGTTTCCTTTACCAGTGGAAGTAAAAGCTATGTGTCCTGCTTCTACCTCTGTTGTCATATTGTTCACCAAATCAGCCTGGCTGGAGAAATCAGCCTGTGGAATATTCAGTCTGTGGGAATATGCCGTTCCACTCTGGATCCAAATTTTTCTTTGCAGCTTGACCATTAAATTATTCTGTAGTTCTATTGAATTTTTCGTTGTATATAAGTTTGCTCTAGTTTCAGCTTCACCTTCTACAGAAGTCCCTAAAAATACTACTTCATTGGTGTGATCAACTTTAAGGAACCTGTGGTTGACCTTCATGGAATTTTTAAGGTTCAGCTGCTTCATCTCAGGGGCTAAGAGACGTGAATCTGCAATAACACTGAAAACTAGGAAGTCTGATTTGGATGTTGTTTGAGCTGAAAGAGAGGTCACAAATTCTGGACTGTTTGTGGATGTTGTAGTATTATGAACCTCAGCTTGTGCAGACAGTGTAAAGAATGGAGAGGTGACTCTGAAAGCACCAGACAATTTGCCAAATGTAGGGACAATCACAGTATGTGGGATACGTGGAAGCTGGAACTCTGGTATCTTCATGTTAGGAATCTGGAGCTCATTTAGATTTAGCTTTGGAACCAATAATTCTGGTATTTGAAATGATGGCATTTGTATTTCTGGGAAAGAAATGTCAGAAAAAGGCATATCTCTCATCTTCAGATCTTTAAAATACAAATCAATTGCTGGCAAGTGAAATTCACCAGACATGAGTTTGTCTATTGTTCTCAAAATCTGGAATTTAATCTCATTCAAGTCAATTGTGTAGGAAGGAACTTTAAAGATATTTAGAACTGTAAATTCTGGAGTAGTAAATTTCACTGGGATTTTCATGTCCTTTAGTCTCTTAATATTTATCTCATAGGAGGGGATATGCAGATCAGTCAGTGGAACAAAGAAGTCTGGTGTTAGAAATGTTGCTTCCCGAAGACTTCGGAGACTAACCTCAAAGGCAGGTATAGTGACTATAAGTGCTCTGATTTCAGGGACTTTAAATCCTGTTTCAACAAACTGGTTTAAATTTTCAGCCCAATTTTTTAGATCATACTGTTCAGCCAAAGCAACAATTTTCTTAAAAGCTATGTTCCACTGGTCAGAAATGTATATGACAACAGAATTGTACAATTGGCTTATCTGCTGAAGATACCAGTGGAATTCCTGGGAAATATCCATTTCGGAAATCCTCTCTCGCAGGTCTTCCAGATGTTCATTTACCTTGGCTTTAAGGTTAGCAAATGTTGTTGAGTTTATGAGCTCCTTGAACCAGTTAATTATTACAGCAAGCTTGGTGTCCCTTAGTTGTTCGATATATTTTGAAATCACAGCTCTAAAATCTCTCATATACTGTTTCAGAGCTTCTGCTTTCTGTGGAAGCTCAAGATTTCTGAGTTCCTCATTTATTTTCTGAGTTACTTCTTGGATTTTCTTATTTGTGTCATCAACAAACTGGTTATAGTTGAAAGACTTGAGCTTTTTAATAACCACATCAAGGAACTTGTTGACTTCCTTTATCATCACTTCATAATCAAAGGTTTGCACTTTCTTGACAGCATCATCAATAAAAGCAACAACTTTATCAAAGCATGACTTCACATCAATATTTTTCAGGTAGACAGTCAGTTTATAGACAGTTTCTTTTATTCTGTACTGGTTAAGCAGTTCTATCATTCTGTCCATTAAAAAATATACCTGCTTATCAATTTCATATTTTACAATCAGTTTGTGCATACGATCTCGAAAAGCGCTGATCTTTTCAGACACTTCATACTCCTCCATCCAATTTAGAATAAAGTCTTTGATTTGTTCAAGAATTTCATTAATTTTTTCAATTGGTAATGAAAGCTTCAATTTTTCTAAAACTTCTTTAGCGTTGAAGGTTTTAATCTGCTGTTTCAAATTTTCCGCAACGTGTCTGACATCAATATTCTGAATCTGAATCTTGAGTTGTTCTAGGCTTTCCTGTATTCTGGCAGTAATCCTATATTCATCATCTACGTTTTTAATCCAAGCCAAAGTGCTGCTTCCAATTTTGCTAGGATGATACTGGTGAAAAAAAAATTGAATTTTTTGAATAGTGTCAACTACAGTCATTCTTAATTTATATTTGTTATCTAGATCTGTCAGTGTTCCAGCTATTTGATCAAGAATCTGAGCAATAAGTGCTTTAATATCATAATGCCCATAATGATCTTTGATGTATTGCTCAATTTGTATCAGATAGACCTGCAACTGAGACAGTATTTCTTGAAGATTTTCCATAACTTTTTCCAGCATAATTTGGAGGTCATCAGATGTTATTCTGTAGTCCTTTGTGAAAGCAACCAAATTGTTTTTCATGCTGCTAACTCTGCCTTTCATATCTAATTTGTCCATGTAATCATTAATGTGCTGCGGGATTTTATCCAAAGTTGCTTTGTATTTTCTCATATGTTGTTCTATGTCAATGTTCTTCAGGTAACTTTGTATGGCCTGCAGTGTGGATAGAATGGTGCCTCTGACTTGTTCAAAGTAAACTGGTAAATATTCTAAGAATGGTAGGTTAATGACATGCATATCTTTATTTTTGTCATACTTCACCGAACCAGAGATGCTGAATTCTTGAGGCTGTGACACACTGTCCCTGAGCCCCAATGCATCAATTAAATTAACTTCTTCAGATGCGAATGGTAGTATGACTGACATATCCATTACAGAGAGATCTGCTAAAGCTCTCCCACTAAGTTCCACACCGATCTTTTCTGCATCATTGTAAGCGCTGAGATCTTGTGAATACACATTATTATTTAGCTGACTTTTCAATTTCCAAGCACTTGACTGCTCTGATGGAGTAAAAAGCATATGAATTTTGTTATCAAGCAGGGTAGTGTATCTTCCTCTAGACCTCAAGCTATGACTGGTAGATCCTCTGTAATCATGGGAGAAAGTGAAAGCAAGAGGCTCTGCTTTAAACAAGAACTTGCTGTAAAGGTCTCCTGTGTGTTCACCCATAGCAATTAGCTTTCCATTGCCATTGGTACGTATGTCAGCAGAGACAGCAAATGGGGCCATAGTGGAACGCACAGCATTGCTGAAACGGAGAGATTTGGAATCACAGTTTGTGTCAATAGTCACTGAGGAAGCAAGTCCTGCCACATTCAGATGAACTCTGTGACTCACTGCTGCACCTTGAACATTTGCGACTGTATCTGTTTTAAAGTTTGCAGCTAGATCAGCATATGTAATGGTGTAGGTATGCCTTATTTCATCTGCTCCATAG
>JANHGB010042217.1:20662-37864 GCA_026283785.1 Coracopsis vasa
ACTGTAGGTCAAAACATACCACAATAAATTGTGACACAATATGTCGCAGTGTCATATCTGTATGAGCCACTTTCCGATCCAGTAGTTCATTGGCATGCTTCTCTAAAGTTTTTGGGTAGTCTGAAAAGTCAATTTGGAAGGCAGAAGACATTTTTTTCACAGCAGCACTGGCGCCTGAATTCCACTCTAGCTCAACTTTCTCAGAATCTGAAAATCATCAATTTAAAAGAAAAATGTAAAATTAGTAATATTCTTGTTCTATTCAGGGATATACTTTAAACTAATGTAACAAGACGTTTAAATTTATAGGTTGCACTTGTGGATAATGCTTTTGTCCCTACCATATCTGAGAAGAACTCTTTCTGAAATTGAGTTTCCATGAGTTGTTGCAGCTGAGCTCATCTCAAGATACCCTTTGTTTGGTGAATAATTAACCAATGCTTCACTTCTAAGTTCAGTTTGCAGGCGAGGAATAGAAAGGGTGCCCCTTAACATTGCCTCTCCCATTCCAGCATACCTGTGAAAGCAAAAAAGTAGCTGTGAATATAAAACATTTCACTCTACTTTTTCAGTTATGTTTCAGGAGCAATTTCAGCATTTAAATCTATAGTAAAGGCAGAATAGATGTTATAAAAAAACAAAATAACACTTGTAAACTCTGTTCCAATTCAATTAGTGTTTTCAGCTTCTCTAGCTACTTTGGGAAATAAGTGGTAAATTATTATAATGCTTTGTGCAGATGCACACTATAATTCCGTACTAATTCTATAATACTAAAATGGATGGAAACACGTACCTGTCTTGGTAAAGTTGTACCTGAACCAAATTCTGAACTCCTTACTCAAGCTGAATTCTCTACTAAGGATACAGACTGTGGTCATGAATCACATATAAACAAAACATTTGACAAAGTAGATTATGCCACTGGGCTTAATTTTCCTTTATTCACATTTATTTTATATCTCTGTAGCTTTGTTGACTTGAGCAAACTTTAATATTATGTTAGTGCAAATGAAAGGGAATTGAGGTCCCTGACATCTGTCCAAAGCTCCCACTGATATCAGAGGCAATTCTGCATGAACAGCAAAGACAAAGACTCCCTGGGGCACCATCAAGATCACAGAATTCCATGGAAGATTGAGGTTTATTAAAGAATTTCACTATGGGCTTGTGAGGCGGACAATTTTAGAAACCCTGGCAGGCTGAACATTTTTGTTAGCTCCCCTGTAGATGTTCCCGGAAATATTCTCATCATGAAGCGTGGGAATTTTTACAGGAAGCTCTCAGTTATTTTTGGTTTTGTTGCTTATTGAGTGCCATTAGATTTTTTCATGGGGAGATGTAATAACTTTTTGTAGAGCTGAATGTAACCAGTAAAAGATAATACTTCTCTGAACAAACCTTGCCTTGTTTATATCCTTGGATTATCACACCTGCAATAACACTAGTACAATGTCATTTTTGTAGTCATGTGTGAGCAAACATAGAAGAACTAGCTCAAGGAACTTGTCATACAAATTATATATATACATACAGTAGGAAAGATCACTTGATGTATTAGGCGTATACATGATGTATTTCAAATAAAATACCTCAAGGGTTTTTTAAGAGGGTTTGAATGGCAAACTTCTCCGTCTCTTTGTACAAGCAATTTCTTCACAAAGGGATATAATTTTCTACCTTCAATAAAACATTCAGCTATCTTATACAAAGATGTAAGTGGTTTTCTGAGTTACCTTATCTGGCCAGTTAGAGTAACTTCAGAAATCTTCTTGTTGTTAAAATCTAAGACAAAGGTATATGCTTTCTTCCCAGGAATGGATTCATCAATAATTCTGAAGTTTGTACCAAAGTCAACATCAACATCAGGAATGTAGACATCACTGGTCAAAATCTTTCTGTCTCTGTTGTACCTGAAGGTCAGTGTGGCCTCATGCTGCTTTACACCTGGAAAATACAGTGTACTTTGCTTATTTGCAAACATGGAATCTGTTTGGACTTTTCTTAAAAGGAGAATTAAAAAGGATCAACTGGAAATCATATCACCCTGAAGATCTAACACAACCTTTGATGAGCTTGAATCAGAAACTGTGTCATCTGTTATCTCATCTTCTAAACACACCACGTGCTGATCCACTAATCCCATCACTACTTCTGTCACGTAAACTTGCCATCCCACAGATTCTCCCTTTGAAAAAATTTGCTGGTTGTGCAGTTCTTCTCAATTTCTATGCTTCACTTCCATATTTCATCAGAAATGGTATTTTTCTCTTGCTTATACAGAATCCATTAACGTCTCGTCCTTGCTTCTGTTCACCAATATCACAGTTCTATTTAAAACTTGGAGAAGTGTTTTGAGGATATAAAACCAGCCTATGATTGTGAAAATCTTGCACTGGAATCGCATATATGAAATGAAATGAAGTTAAAGATTTGGCCTATTTGGATGTGAAAATGGTATTCTATTTTATACTGTTAAGAATTCTATTATGATTTATTCACATGAATCTTTTTCCTATTAAATGACACAGTTCAAAACTGAGGTAAACCATACTGTTTTTTTCAAACTCTTACCTTCTGCCTGAATAGCAAACTTTAAGGTGTCTATCAGGTAATTTCCCTCTCTCTGCAGGCCGTAGTTTGCACTTGCAGAGTATTCCTTCACTTCACCTGTGGACACTATTTCAACTTCAAATCTAAAGAAGGAGTAAACAAATGTTTTGTAAATAACTATTTTGTCCATGACCACAAACAGAAGAAATCATACAGTTCTCAACAGCTTTCCTGAGCTGCTCCTGCTAGTCTGTTTTTAAAGATTTTTAAAGATCAGCTTTATGTGAGAAGATACTGTAGATGCTAAGCCTTAAGAGAGAAGGTTAGTTAACACAAAATAAACATAGTTAAAGGTGATGTGACTTACCTCGATTCTCCAGTCAAGGGATAATATGGAGCTGCCTCTGTGGCACTGGCATTAGAGTACAATAATTTGGTGCAGAAATTTAGACCAGCAATGAAAGGCTTGCATGAAGTCCAGGTTTCTCGGTTCTCAATCAGAGGTGGAATCTCTTCACTTTTGGTTGGAGACACCAAATGTAGCGTGTTGCTGGAACAGAAAGGTGAACCATTTATTCCCAGGACACGTGTTCAGACATTGTTCTATTAACAAGGTTATTTTCTAAATAAAAAAATCACTTATTAAGGTAGGGGCTTAATGAAATAACATTTGGTGGTTAAATGAAAAAGTGGTTTATTATTATTATTATTATTGATAATTATAATGCTATTTCTTAAGCCACCCTTTCTAAAATTAATGTAAGAAGTTCACTTAAATTCAATCTAAAAATAGGCATTACTATTACAAAAAGAAGAGTGTTGTTGAAAATTTCATAAAATAATGATGAATTAAAGAGTCTGTAAGCCATGACTCACAGTCACCACTTATCTGGGCTATTTGCTTATCTCACAAAAGAAGTTAACCCAGTTTTACAGTGCCTGGGATTTTTCTGAACTGAAAATTTCTCCATGCCAGCCCTAGCCTCTCAATTCCATCACAATAAAAATAATGAAGAGAAGACCATAGCCCTGAAAGTTCTCATTCTGTTCTCATTACCTGATACTGAGGAGTTTTGTTGGAGTCTTCGGAGCAGGAATGCTGAATTTCAGCTGTCCAGCTTTCATAGTAACATGTGCTTCAATTCCAGACTCATGGAACATATTAGAATTAATCTCCACACCACTTCTAGCAAATTCAGGCATGTTTGTTCCCAGGTGTGTTACAAAGTCAATTGCCACTGAAGGTTTAGCAATGAGTTCTGCTTGCATCTATTTAATAAAAACAAAATGTTGTATTTATTTGCCCAATACACTTACTGGTTTTATAAAACAAATTAATATTGTTGATAATCTAGAAGTAGGTTTCCTATAATTGATTTTGCTATTAAAAAAATTTGATCCCCAAGTCACACAGGCAGAAGGCTCACATAAGTGGCAACTGTAAAGTGACAAATAGAGCAAAACTATAGCACCAAGGAACCTTACCTACTTTAATGTAAAAAATACTCATGCTTCAGAAAGATTTTGTACATGGGACTACTTGCATGTACTTTAAATCTGAAGACAAGAGCCAGTTTTCCATTGTAAAAACAAAACCAGCAATTTTCAAAAACAATGAGCAAGCTGTCTGACAAAAAAAATTAATGGATCCAAGATTTTAAATTCTCTTAACAGAAAACAGCTTAATTTCAAGATTTTGGTTTGGCCATTACAGAAAGAATGCGCAGAATGAAAAATTCTGGAAAAGATTCAAAAGGTAACTAAAAGGCAATCAATACTAAACTTGAGGACTTATTTTTTATTTGCATTGTGTATAAGATGAAAAATTAAAAGTTTAGGTGAACTGAAACTATTGATAAATTTATATAAAATATTTACTAAATTAGAGAAAAATAATTACTAAAACTGTAAAAAAAGAGAGATTTTTGTTTGGTTGGTTTTTGGTTTTGTTTTTTTTTTTTTTCTTTTATCCAGAGAAATACTTTTGTGTAACATGCTCTTTAATTGTTATAATTTTAAAATGTTTCCTTTCTGATCAAAAAATGTTCCATTTAACTCAATTTTCACTTTTAACTGAAAATAAAAAGTTTCACTTCAAATTGGTCACATCAAAATTTTTTATAAACTGATTGGTTTGAACAGGAATTTGTGATATTCTCATTTGAGAGAGGGAGAAATAAACACAGATTAAAAGGGTTATTTTTGAAAGGGTGATTAAAATACTTTAATAAATTTTATTATGTCTTATACTTAATTTATTATATGCATTACTTCTTAATTCAATGTAAATGTCATCCAAAAATTAACTGAAGACCTCTAATAAGTAAGTTCTTTTTTTTCATTTCAAGAGTATTTTATAGTCTTTAAAATTCTTCTGGTGTTACACATTTATCATGGAATGAGATTGTAGATTACTGGGAGACAAAATATAGACAGCTGTCAAGACTTACACTTTTTTGATGAAGCTTCATAGCTACTTTGGCCCCAGGTGTCACTATTCCAGACAAGGCAAACTTCAGTTGCAAGCCTGCTCCAGTTGGGAGCTCAAACTCGTTGTCCATGAACATGTAATGGATGAATAAATCCCTGTCAACACCTTTTGAAATGGCTTGTGCAATCTGTGAAGCAAACAAGGAAATAAACACTAACATATCTACACTTTGAAATATGTAAATCTCATATTTTAAAAATTAATCATGGTATGACTGTAACTGCATAATTCAAAAATTAATTACATTGATGGTACAGAATCTTAATTCCTACAGATTACTTGCTTCAAAAGAATGCACTAAAGACTGTACAACAAAATCTCAGCTTTAAATGAATACTGGATTTTATTATCTGTCTTCATACACACAGATCATCTACGCTGACATACACACACAAAGATGAATTGGTTTAGATAACATTTAACATTCTGGCTTCCCCAAAGTCAATGGCAAAGCGTATTTTTTTTTTTAACTTCAATGAAAGAAGGCTTTTACCAAATATTCTTGTACTTCAACTGTACTACAACTTCTTTTCTTCTTAACATGATGAATGGTTGCGTAATATTAATATGCATTTTCATAATTAGATACTTAGTAGTATAGCATAATCACCAGCAAAAGATTTAGGACATTGTTCCAGTAGGTAATTCAGTCATACAATAAGATCTGAACTTTCCCTTTTCCTTTCCTTTCACCCATCTTCCAGGAGGACTCCACTTGGATATTGAGGAGTCTTCATGGGTTTCTCAGAATCCTTCACACTAAACCTGGATATTTTGAATAATTTTATTTTCATGTTGGTATCAAATAGCCATTCTTTACATCATAAACACAGCCTAAATCTTAAAAAAATCTTGTAAAAAAAACCCCAAATTAATAATACACATTAGTGCATCAGAAACATACCATTTCGGGAACAGTCTGAAGAGTTTTAACACTCTTTAAAATCATACTTCCCAGCAATTTGAAATCATTGAGTTTCAGGTACCCAAGTTCTTCTCCCAGGATTCTCAGATATGCTCTTCCTTCAGGAGCTTCTTTGTTGCCCAATTCTTTTAGCAGTTTTTCAAGGTTAAGAATGATTCCTTTCATGACATCCTGAAAATTCAATTAGAAAGAAGTAAAACAGATTTATGAGAAATCTGTAAGACCATGTATCTAGAACAGTCATTTAGTGAATGTGAACTAATCTGCACATGCACTTCTCACAGATTTGCCTTCAAAGGCCCCTCTCTTATCCAATTATGAAAAAACATTATTAAATAGCATTAAGTATTTCTGGTTTAGCTTATCAGAAGAGGAGAAGACTTATATACAATAAAGAGGGAAGTGCTGTAATTATTGTGTAAAGATAGCAATGCCATGCTGCACAGAGAATGTTTAGAGCTTACTTGATCCTGCTTGCCATCCTGGGAGTAACCAAAATAGTCAAAAAGCATCTTGGAAACTGGCTCTGGCACTCTGCCGTCAACCCAGTACAAGGCCTTGCTTGCAGTGTCTGGGAAAAATCCCTTCTCTCCAAACAAAGCTTCCAGTGTTGGTTCAAACCCCTTTCCATCCAATCCAAGCTGAAATGAATAGGATAATGCAATAACTGAGACAGACTCTCCACTTCTTCAGAACTTTACAACAAAGATGCCTTCTGGGCAACAAACAATGCATTTCAAGGCTATCCTGCAAGTCTACGATTTCTAAGGGAAGATATGGAATACTAGGCATTACAACTAATTTTATCTCTCTGGTGAGATCCAACAAAAAACCTACACATAAGCTGGATCTTACTTAAAATCTACTATGAGTATGTCAGTGTGCCAGTAGTGATTCATTAGCATGAAGGCAATTTGTTACAGATGAGTTCATTTTACCCTAGCTGAGGCCTTGAGTAACGCCAACAAGGTCGTCCATCCAGTCAGTGCCAAGTGACATCACATAATGGCTGGCTTGCTCTAAACCCCATTGAGATTAAATGAAAGTCCCCTTGTAAGCATACTGATACTTAGATTTCTCCCAAAGCTTGTAAAAACAATACATTATTCAGACAAAGTTGTTGTAAGAAAACAGAAATAAGAAAGAAAACAGCTGAATACTAGCAAAAGTTTTTGATAATTGTACCTCAAAGATATCGCTTGAGCCAAATCCATACATGTTCAGGGTGGTTTTTAGCATAGTCTCTTTAGGAACATAGCTGTTTGGATCAAATACGACATTTCCTTCTACTTTGGCAGAGATGGGATCAACGCCAGGTACAGAAACTCTTTTGGAAATCTGGTAATTTTGTGAGAATTTTCTGAAATCTTTGACTGTTGGAACCTGGTTTCCTTTCAGAGCTTCTTCAACTCGGCTTTTTAGACTAGGAAAGAGGACAGCAATGCAAATATGGTTAGTATAAATTCCAAAAAGTCATTTAGTCTTAGTTGAGGGATTTCTTGTGTCACTTGCAGACATTCATATAACTGAGATGATTGCAAATGATTTTACTGTGCTCTGCACAGTAAAAATACGACTGTAAGCTGGTATTGCTCTAACAGCCACAGATTTACTCACCTGATATGCTTGTTTAAAAAGAAAACAAACAAAAAACCCCCAATCAGAAAAAAGAGAAAAAAGAGAAAAAAAGGCATTGCTAAATAACTAGCACTGCGATTATGGTCAGAACTTTGGTCTCCCTAGAAGACCAGCACATAATCAGTATCTAAATTTTACTTACTCTTCAATGCCTAATTCTTCAGAGTCTAGGATGTTGGCAACATGTGAGGCAATGAAGCTTTTCACTTGCTCATTCTTCTCCTTTGTGAGGACTCTCAAAATCTTGGCAAGATCATTGGGGGAAGGATTTTTCATCAGTATGAGATAAGCTGCTAGACGTTTGTCTGTAGGTGCATCCCCTTCTTGGAATGCTTTCAGAAGTGCTGAACGGTCCTGTATAAGAAAGGTTTGCACTGATAAGCTGGCTAGCAGATGATGTTGCTAAACTCTTTTGGGAATAAATAGGGTGAAATAATTTCCAGGATGTAATGTGTTCAAAACTGCATAACTATTTCTATGCCTTAGTTCTACAACTGATCAAAAATGTTTCATTGAAGCTATTTTGATAAAATTTCTTTTGATAGAAAATGTCATAGAAATCATGGATTTATTTAAGCTAGTTTTCTTATCCTACATCTGGCAGGTTACTTTTTTGTTTAGAATATTCAGTTTTCATTTTTGGGAATCAGAAGAGTTCTGGTCAGCAGACAAATTGGCAAATTTTGGAAAAAAGATAATTCAGTTTGAGAAGGTGATAAAAATCTGTTGCAGAAAATTAAAAATATATTTTGAATTAAAAAAATTTCTTTAAATTAAACTGAATCTGAGGATATGAACTCCAGGTGTTTCCATGCTCCCAGTCTCATCAAGCCTTGTCAGGAAACAAGAGCATATCTTCTTGATATTGAAACTATATCAATATACTAAGCTGGCACCCATTCTGTAGGAGGTGCTTTAATGTCACTGCAATGTAATAATAACCTAGATAATAAATCTAACCAGTACTATTAATAACAATGACAATAAAATTTAAATGGAGTACTTTGTTAGTTAAAACCACTTTTAAATAAGTAGAACTCCATTTAAGACATTAACAGGAACAGATCCAGACTTCACATTTAAACTGAGACTACCTATACAAAGCAACTGCATCTCAAAGAAGCAACACCCACTGAGTCAGAACTCTGCAGAACTTCTCAGATATGTGTATGGAAACTAACTAAAGGAGTTCTAAAAAAGCTGGAGACAGCTAAAAAGGGAGATAACAAAACTATCTAATAATGGGAATGGTTTTACATATTCAATAACTTCTCTGAACAAAGTGAACTAAAATCAGTTTGTGCTGGTTCTTGTGACCCAATTTACCTCTTCAGTAACAGTCATTTTCCTGAATGCCTGGATGGCTGCTTTCTGAACTGAAAGTGATGCAGCTTCATTTCTCATACATGTCTTAAGAAAAGACTTCAGGTTGGGTTTAGCTTTCTCCATTACTGTGCCCATGTTTCCAATAGCCTGTCAGTAATGAAAACACAGAAAGATGATAAACGTAATTTCTCCACTAAGAGAGTAATATTTGAGCTACAATTTAAACTAATAGCTGCATAAGGAAAAAAGGAAATAAAAATACCCGAAGTGTTAGGTATGTGAGTTCGTCTTCCCCAGAACAATCAGCGCCAAGCAGTGAAATCATGAAGTCTGCAACATTTGTTATTTCCTCTGTCACAGTCATCTTCTCATTGTAAAACCTGAAGAAATAGAGAAATACTTTAGGAAAAAAAGGAGAAAATGATGAATGTCTATTTTTTAATCCCAAACAACAATAAATAACAAAAAGAGAGTAACAAAAAATCCTCAAGAAGTGACTAGTTTTAGGGTTTACTCTCAGCATTTTAATGTTTTCTTGAGGATATTTTGTCCAATTACATGCTATCATTACTTACTTAGTAACAGAATGACTCAAGCCATAAAAAGAAGCTCTACTTGGCTGATACTGGGCCATGTTAAGAATTTCCTGTATTCTTTTTGGAGTTGGAGAAGGCAATAGTCCCAGTGTATATGTGACCAGGTCTACCACAAGTGGATTCACATTTCCAGTTCTCAGTATTTGAAGGACTGCACCATTGCACTCTGGAGTCCCACACTGAGTCAGGGCCTGAACTGTGATGGAACTGAAAGGAAAAGCGATTACTTAAATTATACTAATAACATGATTAGCTGTGAACAACAAGAAAGTATTAGCAATACTATAATTACACAGACATATCTTTTTTTTCTTCACCAGAGGCTTTTCTACAACTCTAAGTATTAAAATATGTTGAACTAGACTGAGGCTCTAGTCTCTCTACAAACTGAGGTCATTAAGTATGCATAACCTGATGCCAGCTAGGACAGAAGAGTATGGTTGGGAAGTAGAGGGCATGGTCAGACCAAAGAATTGTGCTCTTCCATGTCTCCAGAAATCTCATTTTAAAAACTGTATTCTTTGCTAAAAGTCATACTTGGGAATTTGAACTTACAGTCACTGTCCTTGAGCAAAACTCAAGATATTTGGCTATAATAACATATCCACAGGATTGCATCTGGCACACATGCATGGGATGATGGTGAGGAAAAAAACCCTGCACTGGGCTGCATTATATTCTAATTTATAGTTTGGCTTCTCCAATAAGTTTGGAAGGTTTTGTGGGTTCTTCATAGAAGGCTAGAACTTTCAGACCTATTTGAATTCTGATACTGTTCTCATATATTTAATATTCAAGTTTCAATTAACAACTGTTTCTGATGGAAAAATGTGAAATCCACAGGTTTTACTCTCAATTCCTTATTTCTCTTTCTAGATAATTCTGATGATACTAATTTTTCTGAAAGACACTCTTTACATCTAATTAACGTCTAATTGAAAACCACTTGCAGCAAAACTTTAGGATGCGGCATTGAGATATGTTGTGCTTGTGCAATGAACTGTTGTAACATACCTTGAGGTTTCCATCATCTTTGGCACAAGAGAGCTAAGAGTGGTGTCATGTAAACTTCTAAGCCCAGAAACAAATTTATAAAAGAGTCTTGCTCTCTGCTGGTTCTGCTGGGAGGCCGTAAGTTTCTGCAGTTCTTGAAGGATTTTCAGAACAGCATCCCCCTGCTTGGGAAATTTGGCATCTGTACTTTCTAGGGCAAGTCCCTTCTCTTCCAGTTCATCTGGCAATTAAAAAAATCACATTCTTTATGTCTTTATCAAGGAGATATGTTCATTTTTATCTTCTGCCATACATTTAATATAAATATAAAATCTGTGGATTATATTAGATGATAGTTGTTGAAGTTTAACACCTGAACAGTTACTAAAAATAATGGAGTAGAATTTAAATATAATTCCCCCCAAAGCTAAATTATACTTATTTGCATAAATTCTTTTAAATTTTCATTAAGATGATTCCTTAACACCTTTTAAATTAGCATAGTTTGATTTTTCAACTTTTAATGAGCATATCTTAGAAGAGTTATTTATGACTAGAATTAACAACTACATATCAGAAAAAAAATGTTTTGGAACCAAATATATAGTCATAATGGACTGTTTAGATTTGGCAGCTGAAGCTAAAAGTTTCATAAGAAATTATGGTTAGCTAAAAAGTTCATTAAAGTAATTTCCAATAAGATTAAAATTACTTTCCAAGCAAATTTTAAATTTTTAATTATAAATAATATTTTAAAAGTTAAAATGAAAATACACAGATTATTCAAAATTGCAGTGGTTTTAAATGTTTCTGGATTTCCATTTTATGCCTCAACCGTTTTTCCTAGCTAAATTTATCAAAAATAATTAAAAATTATGAATTGTTTTGGTCCCCTCAACTGCATCTTCATTTAATTCAGTGTTGTTTTTTTGGGTTTGTTTTTTGTTTTTTAATATCCCTGTATTTAATCTGTATTTTGTGTTTGTATTATTGAGAATTGCAGCTATACCTCCATCAAAATTTCTGTTATTGATCTTTGGGGTATCTTCAAGCTTCAGTGTCTGGTTGACCTCCGTCATCATACCATAGCGATTTCTAGCAAATAAAGAAAAATTTAGTCCTTTAGTTGAGTCTAAGTACCACTGAGGGGTCTCCTGCCTTTTTGAGAACAAAATGCATATTTGGGGATGCAGTCATGGCAGAATGTGATACATCACCATTTAAAATGAATATTTATAAAGAAAGTGTAATGATAAATAGTGAGCAACCCACTTGTATGAGGAAGGCAGAAACAGGTGTTTTTCACTGCAGATGGCATCTCTTATATGCCTTTTCTTTGCATCAATATTGTAATGACAGAACTGCGTGCTCCTTAGAAGGGTAGATAATGGGATGTTCTGTAAAATAAATAGTTTGGCAGTCATTTTACTGACTAGTATGGGAAACAAACATAGTTTTGAGGCTGCCATAGTTTTATTGTACTATTAAGTTACAGCATATTAGAAACAAAGGTGCATAACTGTAATCATTCTCACACAAAGACAAAATTGTGCCAGTAACAATCTTTAGTCTTGAGTCTCTTCACAGGCAAAAATCCCACTGAAATTTTCCGTCAGGCCTTATTGAGGTGTTTGGCTTAGCAGTTACTTCATGATTGATCCCCTGCTGCCTACAACAAAGGACTCCTTCATAGAAACCAGTTTGTAATTTTTAGAGCAGTTCAAGCCCCTTGTAACAGCTGATGTTCCTTTTAATTTCACTCTTATCACACAAATTTTACATATTTGTACAAGCTGTAGAAGTGGCAGAAAACATAAAATGTGCTTTTAGCATGATATGAACTCCTAATAATTGAGGGAAAACACTCAAAAGCACAGATGCCATAAAACCAGGAAAAAATCTGCTGATATTCAAGCAAGCAACTGCATTTGATCATCATGGGTTAAAAGGCAGCCTGAACAGCATGTAAAACCATTTACTTTGAAGCATTTAAAGCCCTCTCCTCCTGCACATCATACACATATCAGGGTTTTGGTGAACAACATGTTTTCCGTGAGATTGGAATGGTGAAAATTTTGACCCACAAAACTAAAAATTTGGATTTGACCTGATAGGTTATCATGTAATCAATAGTACTAAGTCCATCTAAGAGAAGTTCTCTTTTAAAAAATAATGACAAGAACATGAAAGAAGATAATTACACTCTTTCTCTGCATCTTTGTTTCTCTATTGACTGCCAACAAAACCACAGTCTGACCTAATGCAAGGGTGCAGAAAATCTATTTGAGCTTTTAGAAGATAAATACAAAATTTAGTTGTTGTAGTACTTGTTTATAATTTCAGGTGTAGTGAAGAATTTTATGTAATTTTTAATGGCATACTTACTAGTCCCTTTACAATGGCAATAGGGCTGACATAATCTCTGATAGGACTGAAGTTGTCACAGGCTTTCAGGTCTCTGATAATTGAAATATCTTCTGCAACATTTCCTTTTCTAGATTTGAATTCAACTTCACTGTCACACTTTCCATATACAGTATCCTGGAAGTAAGAAAGAAATCAGTGTCTTTTTTCATGCTGTCAGACATTTTCTGATCTAGCTGAAAGGTACCCTTTCTGATCTTAATTAAGAGGTCTTTTGAAAATGGTGTTCAGGAGTAATTCTACTAGGTAGAGTTTCTTCCATTTATTAAGGAAATAAAGTGAATACTTTCAAAATACCTACCATTGAAATAGTTTGTACGTTTTCTACTGTTTCTGTTGGCACAAGTAGAGCTGAGATGATCCCCCTCTTGAGATTCAGTACACTCAGAGGTTCATCCTTTTCTGGATACAGCTTGACTTTTGTTCCATCTTGAATGCTGAATTTTAATTCATGCCTGCGCCCCCCAAAAAAAACTGTTAGTGTGAAATTGCATTAAAGCCACCCAATGAAGAACATGTTATCAACAAACTGCTGGGCAATAGCTAGCGTGAATAAAGCAACATGTTTATCTTGGCCTATCATTATTTACTATTCACTGTTGTTACTATTAGAAAGTATTACTATTAAAGCAGCAAAATTCTAACCAAGGTCATTGTGATACCATCTGACTACGTCATCTAAGGACAAGCAAATATCAAAAGCAATGGCTGGAAGTTGGAATTGCACAAATTCAGAGAGGAGAAAAGTCAGTTTTTAGAATGAGGTAATTATTAACTACTGCAATAAACTACAAAATGATGGGAAGGATTCTTTACTAGTTGCAGTCCTTAAATTATACTTCGTTTTCTGAAAAGCATAGTTTAACATTGTCTCAAGTTGTTTTGAGATCTATGGCTTGTGAAACAAGAGGGAGTGGATACTGAGGCATTGAAACAGCATGAGGGTGCATGAGTAAAACATGCACTGACAAGCACTAGAGACTAGCTGGGTGGAGGGAGTAGTAGCAAGAAGTTACGAAAGAAGATAAGTAAGGAAAAGATAAGTTGCATAGGTCATTAAAGATTTGGATAGGAAACCTGGACTTCAGTCTCAGTCTCAAATGCCTTTCTATTGCACAGTCTTTGTACCATGTCAACAGAGGAAAATTATCTTAAAATGGCTGCACAGAGCCATTTAAGAATTTGTTTATAAGAAGAAACATTCCACTTGTAATAATCTTTTAGGAGACTACCCAACAGTTTCTTGATGTAGGTGATATAGACGACAAAAATATTCCAGGTGAAAATTCTGGATGGGAAAAAACCTTCTGTACTAGCAATTGAGAATTGTGCCAAGTTTGCTCTAGAAAATTTTGCTGTGGAACCAGCTTATAAATCTATCGTTATCATGACACATGTTCTATGCCTAGTGAAACACAGGGTGGACTGTAACACTGAAGCCTGTTCCATATTAAGGCTACAAGTACTGATGATAATTGATAACGCTTACTTGGACATGGCATTTGCAAAGTCCTCAGAGTTCTTTGACTTCTTTAGCATTGTCTTTCCTTCAGTGTCAACACCAAATGTCTCCCTCAGGGAGCAATGCATTGTCCTCAGGATGAAGTGGCACAGCTGTGGTACCTCCAGTTCAACCTGGAAACACAAATACGATGTATTTATACTTTTTTCATTATAATTTTTCCAGGATCATCCATTACAGTTTTGAAAATATGATATGCCTTGGATTTTCTGAGTGTCAGAAACCCTGCTAGAAACTTTTGGGAAACATTCCAAAGTACTCTAAATAATTTAAGGTAACTTGAGGGAAATTATATAAAAGCAGGTCTTTGCTTGGTTTGATGGTAGGGAGTATGCTATATACATGCTAAGCAACCAGCTTAGGTTCTGAAAATTTATAGTACTAGAAGAACTGTATGAAAACTTGAGTCATTGCACTGATCACTGTCAGTGATCTGTCATGAACAGTGTGTGCTAAACAAAGAATATTTTCCTTAGTTATCCATTTCAGAAAAAAAAAACCAAACCAAACCCATGATGGGAAAGTTTGGGGTTAAATGGAGGGACATTGGGTAATTTAATGACCTACAGGATCTTTTACTCCTTTACCTCCAGTTCTGCCTTGACTGTTACCATCAACAAGCAAATAAGCGGTCTTCATGGCACCAATAAGCTGTTTTAGTTCAACTTCTAGAATTGTTTGTGGACATTGGCAGACTCAGCCTGAGAGCTAAGGAAAACTGAAATACCAGGTCTTCCCCCTCTCTCATGTAAAAGTACAGCTAGATCAGGATAGAAATGCATTTGGCACAGTGGTATGAAGGACTTCTGCCACCCTTAGTGCCCTCTCTGGGACAGGAAGGGCTTAGTCTTCAGGACTTTTAACGTGCCTTTCAAAAGAATTATCTTATTTGCAAAAACATTGAAGAATGCTCCCCAGCTGCCAGCTTCCATGTTATTCTGTATAGATATGTAACAGTCCCAGTCAGTTTTATTTACTCTTTCTCTACCTTGCAAGTAATCTTTGAACCACTTCGAGAGTCTGCTGTTCCCGTGATCCCATTTGATGTTTCTGCTTCATATGAATAAACATATTTTCTGAGGTGTTTAAATCTGGCTGCATCTTCTGAAATTGGGAAAACAAGAGTGGTTTTATGATTTGTGTAGGATATGTATATATAGATCCTTACAATACATGCTTAGTGTTGTGTAAGTAAAATGAATGCCACATATAAAGGAAGCATGAGGACCCTCCCGCTATTTCCTTGTGCAGAACAGCTTTCAGACAAAGAAGTAATGTCAGAGAGATACATTCTGAAGAGTAAGACAAAACTTGTGGAGGAAACATAATTTTTGGGGTCCACTTCTCTGTATGATGAGATCTGACAATATGACCCCATCTGGCCTTCAAATAATGCCCCATTAAAGTTACTGACAAAAGCAGGAGAAAACTTCAGATATGGAACAGTTTTAAAAATCATAGAATTGTTTGGATTGGAAGAGACCTTACAGATCATCTAGTTCCAAACCCCCTGGCATGGATAAGGACACTTTCCACTACACCAGGTTGCTCAAATGACCCTATTGCTTCTAAATTAAAGCAATCAAATGGTAGTTTTCAAACTGGTAACAAACTCATTCATTTCAGCTGAGATTTTTCCATCATAATTCAAATGCAAGGAGATGCTTTATCTAAATCACATGATTGAGACTGAAAGCAAACAGACACAGAAGGAGACAGAACACCAAATCTAGCATTCCTCAATACCATTTTACCCAAATCTACAGAGTATCTTTCTGCTCCAGACTCTCTCGAAACATGATCTACTCTAATTCACTTATTAGATCATAAAATTTTACTAATGGAGATAGACATCATTTATATGAAAAGCATCCAGAACAAGTCAAAAGCACTAAGTTATGAGTAAGAACAAAGCAGAAGGAAGTATTTGCGGAGATGTTTCTTTTTTTGTCAATGGAAGCCTCAAAACCTAGTGGGCTTCCTCAAAGGGATGAATTTCACCTGTGTTTTATCTGTTCCTGTTGCTTTTAGAGGCATTTCGTCTGAAATTCTAAACCTTAAAAGCAGGAATGAACTTAGTAATAGAGACATAAAGAAAAGAATTTTTTGTTTCAGTATTAAATATAGGGTTATAAGATCCTTTGGTGTCTGGAATGCATAATGTAGGCAAAACAATGTTCTCAATTACAATTCATTCCCATTATAACTGCAGGAATTTTTTTAAAAACTGAATATATGATGATCAGGTATTTTAAGTGACTGTGTTAGAACAGTTTAGGTCTATCTGAAAGAGAAGTTACTGCTCCTTCTGTTTAGACTGAACAGCTCACTGAGATTATGACATTGTTGCGATGCTGAGTAAAAACGAATTTCCTAAATTGCTCCTTTGCAGTTATTTGTGATTTTTTGAACATATTAGAGTCCTGATCTGGTTTTATAGAAAAAAAAGGTAAAGTTATCTTGGGTAAACCCACACACTCACCATCAAATCTGTATGATTTTGCCTATCTATATGTGCCGTGAATGTAGTTTGCTCTTCTTCTTTTATAAAATATTTGTCATGTCAGAGGCTAATGGCAATGTTAACTTGACCTTTTTCTGTGACAGAATTACATATTTAAAAGGAGAACAGAATAGTACTATAAATCTCATATTTCCTCCTTGGACTATCACTTTTATAAACTTCAAATACTGTAATAATATTTCAACTGAGATTGCTTTCATGTAATTTAGA